>JAIPMN010003882.1:0-12376 GCA_020650975.1 Apostichopus californicus | reverse complement strand
ATTTGTATATGGTATAAATATATATATATATATATATTTAAACACACACAAACACATATATATATATATACATAGATATATATATATATAGATATATATGTATATATATATATATGTGTGTATATATATATATATATATCTTTATCTATAAATATATCTATATCTATATCTATCTATCTATCTATATACATATATCTATATCTATATCTATCTGTATCTGGGAACGTTATGAAACAAGTACCACTGTTACACCCTTCCCCTGTCACCCAAACCTACACCCTTCCACCCCTTCCCCTATCATCCCAAATCATACGTCCGTTTTGATCCCCTTTTGAAGTCCACTTATTAACCTTCTGCAATTCAGTTCAAACTTCTAATAGCTTGTTGTTCGTACTACTTATTATGCCATGAGAAATGCGGTGATTGTGTTTCACTTTTGGAGGTTATATCCTGATTGAAACGCGAATGTATTATTTCAAATTTACGCACAGATATATCGTTTCTATGTTCGTACCCGCTTTTGTTTTAAACTTTTACATGATAACGACGACTCGCTTCCTGCACGAGTCCCGCCCATTCCCTGCAACGATCTGCAGCCAACCAAGCATCTAAGGGGACATCCCCTTTCACGATCGAAATGAACGAAAATAGAAACGTTGCGAAAGACTTTCACAACATCAAAACAGTAGGTGCTCTTAATTGTTAGTATCAGCAGGTAAAATATTACATAACCATCCCACGCGTTGTGCATAAAACGAAACAGGCGCCTATTGTTAAAATGAAAGAAATCAATTTTGTCAACCTGTCTCGAATCGAACGAAAAGGACAAAAATAAAGATATTAATTGACGGAGAAACGAAAGTTGGAAGGTATTAAATGGAGCTGTTCACACTAATGTTCAGCACTTTCAAGAAGCTACTGAATGCGAGAGCACCTTTTTTTGCGAAGGAGAAATTTATACCAACCGTTGGCAATACGAAGACAGATCAAACACAGTAAGATGTTCATTCAAGTTTACTTACAAATTATTTGAGTAGTGTTTCATTAATTGATCGATATATTTTTTATCTCTGTATCTCATCGCTGCAAAGTTTAACATAGTTTATAGACCATTTTAGATAATTTTGTATGTTACAAACTCCGGTCGAGGGTGAGATATCGATTACAATTGTTGAGATGGCAGTTGTCCAGACCAATAATAATCAATATTTTTGATTAAACAAGTACATATTTGCATTATTACAATATTGGACCAAAACCCGAGATCATTTCTCGGGTTTGTTTTGATGAAGACCGTTTTTTCTTATAATAATGCCATTTTTTTACGTGATTCAAATATGACAAACATAGGAATAACGTATATGGAATCATTGTTTCAAGTGTGATACGTGACCAGTGTATGATGTCCCCACAATGATATTCATTGTCATGTGTATCATGCCCCCATTACGATATATATTGCCAGTGCATAGTGTCCGCATAACGTTACAGCAAACCAACTACGATGCGGTGTAGGTATTGGTGACAAAGTAAGTTACAGAAATATCGGCCACTAATTCATTTAAAGATGTTCTAGCTTCAATATGGCTGATATCGCGGTGTAGTGTGAATATGGGTGTTCCTTCACACAGGAAACTTGATCAAGTTAAAATACGAACTGTCAACTTTACAGACCCCCCTGGATGCAAAACAAATCAAAACACTGACAGTAAGCATGCCCTGTCACTCTCAATATATGTTGCTACCCTCTGATTTTGAACCATCAATGCTCTTCATTGCGTCCGAGCTATACCGACCACTACATCAAAGCAAACTACTTTGGTAACTTCTGACTCTTGCTGCAACGGGGCCGGGACGCGCTATTTCATGATTAGGTAGATACCATCGCTAAATACAAAAACAACATAAAACTCACTCGGGGCTTCGTACATTAAGATAATTATTTTAATGATAAGACTCGCACGTGATTGAGGGCAGCAGACTCGTAACTCAATAGCATGTCTTACCCATTGTTGTAAATGCGCACTATAATGTTGGTTACAATGACAAATCATGAAAGACGGTGCAAGTTGTTCCTATACCATTAATCTTAATTTTGACTCCTACTTCCATCGAAGTTTGCTGTCATTATTATGAAAGGGAAAAAACATTATTTTAGGCCGCGCAAATACTTTCATGACAGAAAGAAACAAATATGATATTAAGAACACGTGTTTCAGTTACTGGTCATGATTATGCTAAACTACGCATTTCAAGCAGAGCGTTGGGCGAGACTATTAAAACAAGGGGTACATTTTTCATGCAGATATCAGTATGCTCCCGATAAGCTTCGTCAACTTCCTACTGTTCGCATTCGTCGTCCTAATGAGCGCCCACTCGTCTGGAGCTTCGCAATCTATTTCGTCTATTTTGAACAACCAAGGGAGGGAACTTCAAGCCATAAAAATAAGAATGGGAGACTTATTTACTTCTTCAAACGGTTGTGAGGTACGTATCAAACTTCTCAATTTTGCATGTGTTAAAAACGTAGGGTTATAGATCCGCCAACACCATCGGCGATACAGGCCTTTGTCAGGTTGCTATACTAACATATAGGAAGCACATGGTTTGTGTTTAGTTCAGCACCCTTTTGTACTTACCGATCTTTAGTTGCACACATATATAGATCTTTATATTAACTCAACTATCGCCTACTTCTCCTTCTTCGGTAATTTAATGCTACTCACATTTATATATAGTTTCGCATGAAAAGTAACACAACTTTTGGTTCATATTAAACTTCTAACATAATAAGCTGCTTGCTTTTTTTTTCAAATGATATTAACTGTAGAATGTTGTTACGTTCGTTTTTACTTTCCGCTTTCGTCGAAAGTTTGATGCATGTGATTAGTTCGGCCTTTTTTTTGTATATACACGCCGCGCAAGCGCACTATAATAATTCCAGCTGATATTTTGTAACCGTTTCTATATCAAATGATGTGTTCCATTTGCAGGTTGAGAGTCTTCCAAGCCAAGGTACCTCATGTGACTGCATACCTCGTAACGAAGTAAGTGAATACATTTTATGCACGGGGGAGGGGGGGTGGGGATGTGTGGGGATCAGAGGGTGAGGTGGGACTAGACTCCAAATTAAGTTGCCATGCACAAAAATATGCAGTCTATTAAAATTGACTGCAAGGATTTAGTTTTTATAATTCAATTTTCTTTTTTGTCATTTCGAACCGGTCTGTTATAATATGTTTAGTTTTAGGAGGGAATGGTGGGTTTGAGACATACCAAGTGTTTTGAACAGAATAATTGATACTTTCATTTGTCCTACTTGTTAAAAGAGTTGAGTCAGTTACCATAGTAACAGCAACGTGACAGCCACGGTAGTCCAGTCTAGAACGCTGCTTAAATGATACGTTACTATAGTAAGACTGCTGCTATTATGCTGGGCTACCGTGTGGTGATATATGGAGAGTAATATCTTACACTCGAACAAGAAAACATCGCACCATCAAAGTTGGCATCTAAACTGCGTAGGTGACCGCCAAACCTGGCCAAAATTTATGATTGATAACTTGTACATTTTGTTGACATTATGGGTTTTTTTCTTCCCCCTCTTATATAGAACGAACCTCTTTGCCCAGCTGTGGCTGCGTGCTTCGACTATATCATAGGAATGACCGGTTACTTGGATGAGTTTTATGAACTAATTGTAGAGTACACTGCCTCACAACCGTCCGGAGAACACGTAGAGTTGGTTCAGACTCTAAACGGAGATTTACGGGCGTTTGAGAAGACATTTAAGTCACAGGTAAGCACAATCCTCACATGTATATAGAGATATTAACGTATACATAGTCCAGTGAAAACTCATTGTCATTTCCATTGCTTTATAAAGTGTAGCATTTACCGATACTCAAGATGTAGTATAGATTTACAGTAATTAATTAAATTATTGACACAACTTGTATGGTTTAGGTCGCCCCATGTAAGTCAACTGTAAATTGTAACTGGCACGCACTTTGGAGGTGTAAATTATTATGCCCATTGTGACGGTAACCTGCAGATGACCACACTGAATGGGTGGGAGGCGACATCGACCCCCACCCCCCTCACTACCTCACTGGACTGGAGGACCTTCAGAAGGTCAAATTATGGTATTTTATACATAGGTAATCCCAGGCTATAATTTACCCCTTTGAACCCCCACCTATACAACCCATCTCTTCCCCGTCGTCGTGCCTCCGTTATTACTGTAATACATTTGGTATACATGTGCGTGCTCTCGATTTTATTCTTTGTACTTTTCATCAAGAGTATAAGGTTTTATTTAAAGTACATGATTTATGTTTCCCAAGTCCTGCGAGTAACACGGTATGCATGCAGCCGACAGGATGGCGCCAAGTGTTTTGGCGCCACTAGTCTGCTCATGTTTTATTCTATGAATATTCATTATGGTCATGTTGTGATTTCTCAATCAGATGGCGCCATATCAACAACAAAAGAACAGAAGCTGGCCGTATATGAGCTGCAATGGAGAGGTAGGGAATATTGCACGTGTTTTACTGTAACTATTTATCAGTATTAAATTCAGTGGTATTCAGTATTACTCCTAGGTTTTTTTTCTTAAATTAATTTATTTTGCACGACAGGTTCTTCACTGCATGTTGGTGTTAATTAGTAATACATTATCTTGTTTATAGGGAAGAGTAAAACTGCTACATGTCGAATTAGTACTATTGGAGCTTTAAAAGAAAAGAATGATGAATTGAACAGATCTAAAACAATCATTCGTAAATCAAAGATTACTAATTGTTGTGTGTGTATATGGTATGGGGGGGGGCTGGTGGGTGGGGGTGGGGGTGGCTACTGTAATGGATATTTCGTTACTTTTCTTGTTTCTTCTTTGGGGGCGGGCCGGGGGGGGCGGGGGTGATTACGAGATATTGTTCTACAACAGAACAAACTCTTCCAGTTCTAATTCATTGTCGCCATAAGCAGTCACAGGCAACACATTTCTGATTGACTTTTTTAATGTTTAATTAACGTTTACTATATTTTATCTTCAACAGAATGTGACTTACACTCCAGTGGCGAGCACTAATTTGAGCGTTTCATGTGATAGTGAGGTAAGTCAAGTAATATTCAAAATTAATTTTAAAAGAATGTAAATAAATGAATCACGGAAAACTAACTTGAGGTCTTAGGGGGGGAAATGGTGAAAAGAGCGAAAACAGTCTGGCGAGAACCAGTAACATCAAGATTTCTTTGTAAGCTTAAAGAATTGACCAACGTCAACGGTCAATTAAATTGCATGATCCCTTAGCACGCAGTCCGTAATAGCAGTGACGTTAGCCTACCGTATTTCGTCATTAACATGTATGGGCATATCAGTGAATGTTTAACATGCTTTAAAGGTACTGTAAAATACCCATTAAATGTGAAATCTACTTGTAGTATACACGCCAATAACGAACTAAATCAATGACTGAAGAATCGATCGATCGATCAATCCAAAATCCATAAAGTGCTAGTTCACCGTGTTGAGGAACCATGCATGGGTGCACCTTCCCAATCTACAATTGGACACTAATTGTCTCAGCGAACGATTAGCTAACCGTAAATATCGACCAAATTCATACAAACTAAAAAGGTGGGGAGGGGGAGGACGGGGGCGGGGCGGGCCTGGCCAACTGGCATGGATTCACGTTTGTGCCACTTATGTCTGAGGTTCATTTCTACCGTGATCTGATAATTTACCAAAGGCCTGGTATGTATGCAGAATTATTTAGCCTATATTTCTATACAGATAATTATAGATATAGATATATTTATATATCTATATATCTATATATCTATATATCTATATATCTATCTATCAATCTATATATCAATATATATCAATATATATGTATGTATATATATACATATATCCATATATATATATATCCATATATATATATCCATATATATATATATATCCATGTGTGTGTGTGTTATATTTATGATGTTTTACACGTATTTTTAATTTGTTTTCAGGATGATTGTAGCACAGAGTCAATTCTTGCGGTCAGTCTGCAGAACTGGTTAAGTACGATGTTTGTTTCATACGAAAAGCTTTTAGTTAGACCCAGCCGCCAACTCACTGAAGACATAATAACCTGTGATAGCGGCAACCGGGAAGAACGAAGCAACAATAAAAGTATTGAGATAGGTAAAACTGGAGGAAAAACAAAGAAAGAAAAGAAGAACAAAAATAAGAAGAAGAAGGAGGCGGTGAGGCGCAGGAAAGAGGAAAAGAGGAGGAGGAAAGCTGAGAGGAAAGCCCAGAAAGTACTGGAGAGAAGACAAGAAAAAGAAGCAAAGGCCGAATTGAGAAGAAATAGTAAAAATGCAAATAAGAAAAAGAAAACTGGACGCGAATCAAATGAGTAATAAAAAAAAAGGAATAATGAAAAGATGAAATGACATGAAAAGGCAAATAAACTTCTCAGCTATACTCAGCATTGAAGTTATTGTTTGTAATACGAAAAAACAGTACTTTTGTTTCATATTTATGTCTGTGTATTGAACACAAAAAAAACTACTTTTTTTTATAATTACAAATCTGGAAGATAAATATGTATATGGTAAAATACAGGAATTTATAGTTTTCGTTTCGAGGTGAATTGATCAAAGATTTATTGTGGTATAGAATACTATACTATGACAAAACACGATATTGAGATATCGGTTACTAAATTTTTTTTTTTTTTTTTAACTTGTGGATCTACTAAAACTTGAACTATATATGCAAATTTGATAGTTACAGAAACATTCTAGAAGAACCGATGGGAAAACATTCCATGGATAATAAGACTGTACTGAATTATTTAGTTACTATTTTTTTTCTACCCCTGATTCATTGATAATCTAAGATATTATTAACTTCCCACAGTTTATATTTATTATTATTATATATATATAGATTTTACATTTATTACGGAAAAAAATTAATTTATTTGTAGAAAGTATTCTCGGTGAGACTTTTCGATATTTTGTTTATATCTCCGCAGAGAGGAGATATATATCTATATCTATATATATATATATAGAAGTGATATAGTTCTTTGATTTTAATGTTTGTATATATACATAGGGTGAGAATTAGCCATTAGAACAACGCCATAAGATTAATTCCGATCAGGTATACTTGTTTAAAAAACAAAAGACTATATTTTGTTGGTACAAACGTCATTGAAAATTTGTAAACCATTGAAATTATTAACTAGCTATGCATTATTTATTCTTGCTTAAATTTTCCTACATTTCTTGATATCCTTTATATAAATAAACTGCAACTAACTTATAATAATGGCTCATTTAATTTCTTAATGTTTGCCTTTAAAATGAGATTTTTTTACATTTTTTTATACGAAATCATTGACAACCAATGACAGGTATGGAAAATTAAAATTAAAAGACCTTTATTGCTCCCAACAAAATGATAAAATGGTTTGTTTATTCTGTCCTAGACTGAAATGAACACTACTCGAGTCCGAATAATTTCTTGATTCCTGTTTGTCCAATATATGATACGGTAGGCTATGTAATGGCGCCCTTCATAAACATGACCTATACTTCAGTCACATTGGAATTTCCCCGTACTTTTTTCTAGTAGCTTTCTTTCTTTAAGGACTCTGTTTGCCCTCCAAACAAGGAAAATGCCCAGGGTAATAAAAGCGGAATGTACTTTACCCTCAACCAACTTATAATGAACAGGTCTTTGTTGTTTGAAATACACACAAGGCGGCATGCCAGTAGTCATTCACTATGCATGTTTGTAGCGTGAAAAAAAAAGTTGCTGTAATCTTATTGGCATGGAGTGCTTAACCAAAGCATACAGGCACAGTGGTATATATCTGACCATTCCAAGTAACTTTACTATCGATGATCAGTATGTGACTATCATTCAAAATGGTGAGTTGAATCGCTTTCAGACTTCATCGACAAAATGTATACAAACATATAGTATAGGCTATTTGAAGATAATCAAGTTTGTCTGGTATCTGTGTATCTATATATATATATTTGCAGATTGTGGACTTTAAGAAGAAACTGCGCAACCGTTGAATACAACAACAAAAAACATTCGTTTCATACTCTAACGAACAATGCTTAAGCTTTTCGTTAATCATATCCCCGTACTGTCAACGGTTAGGAAAATTAGCTGTGTCTGTCGGATATATTATATTTGTGTTTCAAATTTTTTTAGTTGTCAAATCTTGACATAACCCAATGATTCTGTAGAGTAGAATAAACCTGTTTGACTGTAGCAATACAATGGAATAGTTTTTCACTGTTAAGTCTATCAGAATATATCACCACTTAATAATCATAATAATAATAATAATAATCATAATAATAATAATAATAATAATAATAATAATAATAATAATAATAATAATAATAATAATAATAATAATAATAGTAACTAGTCTTATATAGCGCAGCCTACTCCAATAAAAGTTGATCAAGGTGCTTTACGGGTGCTAAATGTACAAACACGAATAGAGTTGAGAGAAAAGAATAAAGAATAAACAATTACCTATTGTTTTGTCACGTCCTACATGAATAGATTCCTAGAAATGTTTGTTTACATAGCTGACTCTACTCGCTATGGTGATATAGTATATGTTGCCTGTATACCTTCATATATACCAACACCTTGGAAAACTACACAGACGGTTTAAGCTCGTAACCCTTCATCGCGTAATACGCCGGGTTCATCGTTATAGAATCCGCAACAAAAGGGGACAGCTTCTGATATCACTGGCGTGATTTGCATACAATAGCGACGAGTTGACTGACTTCTATGCTGTAAACGGCAGGTTACAAGTTCTTGGCAAAGCCCTAACTTTTTCAGGGTTCAGAAATTCACCATGTAACCGTTGGAATCAATGACAAATATTAAATGCGGACTCCTCCACCAAGTTGTTTGTGACCTAAGTACAAGCAACAGTGTCAGCTACAGCTATTATTATAAATTGCACAAGCACATGCGACGATGGTACGGACGCTTTTTTTTTGTAATCCCGGTCATCTTAATTTGATAAATTAAATTGATTAATAGTGAAGCATATATGCGTGGTATGAAGTACAACTTGTTTGGACACTGCAGACGCGTCACGGTATACAACACCGCAATACAAGTCGAGTTAGGTATACAGTCTATGGGAACACCAATAGCATAATTTAATACACGTAGACATAATTCCTGAGTCGTTGGTTTAGTTCAATCTGCAAATCAAACTCGATTTACACAGTTTGAAATGAGAATTCACTATCATACGTAGCAAGTACTGCTTTATTAAGGCTGGGAATGGGAAGTCTTATGGTTTTATCATGTTCAGTAAACGTTTGAATAAGGTCAGGCAGGTCGATGTAAAATACAACCTTATCCATATAACATAAACCCAATTGACTAACCCATGAAATCATGGTCTCTGATGATGATGATAGTGCCTTGTAGAATTTCTCACTAGGTCGCAGATGTGTCCTGACTGTATAACTAACACGAAGTTGGTCATATATATCAACTCTCTATAAATATTACCTAGCAACAAAAACCCCATTTTTGTTCGTCAGTTATATACAAGCGTCTTTATACTTATTATCTGTAGATACATTTCCTACGCTGCACTCTAAAGACATAAAGTATAGTTAATCCGCCGCTATTCGCACATTATGCACTTACACTCGACACTTCCAAACCAAATTCTTTTTGTTCATTACACATCGAAAAATATGTTGTTTTGTTGCCTTTTCCTGAGTGAGGGGAAGGTGGGGGGGGGGCACGGATTAGGCCTAATTGATATCGACTCCACATGGATTGTATGCATGACTAAAATGAATTTTCGAAACGGACAGTTATGTCGTCAAAGTTGGTGTCAACTTAGGAGCCGCCGAATGGTAGTCCCGACATGCGGGCGGCGCAGCCGTGTGGGTCCTTTACCTTACCCCTTATTCTGGAAGTGAAACCAAAGGAATGTATCTCGCGAATCGATGTTCTTTGGGGTCTGTCGGTGACTAGAAGTCCTGCAGGGGTCCCGTTCTGACCTCCGACGATATAAGCTTCCGTTACCGATGTTGCGTAACAAATACACTTACAACTAGCATCTATATATGCGTCCTTTCTAAACAAAAAACAACCCTAAAAGAATACCACGTATCATTCCCCAGGTAAATTCATAGTTAACGTGCGTGCTTGGATTATCGGACAAACCCAGACCAAGATATTTAGGACTAGCGTCCATGCACATGATCAGGGTGCCATCTTTCTATACCGTTGCCACAGCAACTTTCTATGATATAGATATTGTTGGGGACACTTAAGGACAAATGATATATAATAAGTCATGTATACATGGTAAAATTACACAAAAAAACGAGAAGAATATTATATTTCGCCCTACAGTATATGAATTACTTAAAGACAAGAAGGATAGGACAAATCAAATCGCCTTTCATAAGTATTCTTACTAGTAAATTGGGTCAATGATTCTTTTGGAACCACATATAGACTAACTATACCTATACAGTGGCCTATACATCGTAAGTATATAGCAACTATAATACATAAGTCTGCACAATGTTGTTACTACTCAATTGTTGTTGGTATATACTATCGTTGTCTGGTAAATATATATTTGTTGATATGCGCGCTGTGTGTGTATGAAGTAAACTTGACTCCATGCCATACAAACTATACCTCAATGACTTCACATCGCACAGACATGTACACAAACGGCTGGTAATCAGAATTCTATGCAAAGTTCGAAAGTCCAAGTTATATAGTGAACTCGACAAAATGTTCCCGATCTGTGCCTTGCGCGGGCGTCTGCATTGTAACGATGACGCGGTCATCATAACTTGACATATCCGAAACGTAACATTGCAAGAACACTAAAATGCAAATGTCAGTAATACCGCAACTTTACACCCTCTTCCATATTGGTACAGTCTGCATATGCCTATGTTATGCATACACCTATGCCTATGTTCGTAACGATGACGCGGTCATCATAATGAAACATATTCGAAACGTAACATATCAAGAACATTAAACTGCAAATTTCAGTAATACCGCAACTTTACACCCTCTTCTATATTGGTATATTCTGCATAGGCCTATGTTACAATAACGTTTGAACAATAGCATTCTGACACTGTTGTAAATGAATAGTTGCTTACAATAATAATGTATTGATCAAATACGTGGTGGTGTCTTTGAAAATGTTCCACATTTGAACGTCAACAGCGTCGTTTACTCGTGAAGGCATAGTATTTATTTTTTTTATTATTTTGTTAGTGCGGATCCGGAATATATACATTAACTTAACTTTTTTATCCTTTCATTCCATGCAACAGCGGTTGTCAAAATGACAGTGTATCCCGTAACCAGGGCCTTTCTGATAGCGGTTGTGTTAGTATGTGTGGCATGTAAAAAACCAAATGTAAATGATACCAAAGTATACCTTGATGACGTGAACAATCAGTCCCTACAAATACAAGCATTGTATGAACAGGCCGACGAAGTACAATTAGGTCTTGCATACCATCCTAAGGTAAGTTTACAGTCTTCAAATAACTCCAAGCTCTTTGAACATTCTCTTCAAGGTTACGAACTTTCTCCCGGGTAACGGGTTTGAGAAACAAAACACCAATACAAAAATTTGTAAGACAGGGTTATCATATTGATTTATTTCATTTTTGTAAAGAGAAAAAAACGACTTCAACGATTTTTGACTGTACTTGAATTCAGATTTAAGAATTTAGATTATAAAGATGACCTACCTATAGGCAAACAACATGAACAAATCCTGGTGCAAACAGGGCCGTATCACATACTCAATGAACATTACACATGAAAGCAGTCCAGCAAAATGGCTTTAATCAGCTACCGTAGTAATAGGTAATCATACTATACTTGAAAGCACACAGTTACAATCTATTTGTGATTAGCGCCACTAATGTATCTTCGTTCCGCAAAATAGTCTATAGCAATATTCAATTATGCATTATAATTATAACGATCATATCATAGCTGCTGTATCCTTTATTTCTTGTTTCCGTAATGAGCTCTTGCACAGTTGTCAATGTTAACACCACACACTTACTGTTGATTACATGTCGGCTCACCTATGTATTTAATCTATTTAATCCATCATTGTTACCTCACACGTTCATGTTATATATCTTCACGATATTTTCATCATTTGTTTTATCATAGATTCCTGCTCTGATGAAATTGAAAAAACAGAAAAGGAAGTTTTTAAAGGGAAAACGAGGTCAGAAACGAGTGAGTAACTACGTTATATATATATGATATTATATGATATATATATAT
>JAIPMN010003881.1:1507-42218 GCA_020650975.1 Apostichopus californicus | reverse complement strand
TACTTTATGAAGTTACATGAATATTTAATTTGTGGCCAGTGCCATTCCCTGGATGTACAGTGTGTGAACAATATTTTCACCAAGTCATTTTGAAGACAGTTGACTATTGAATGGTACTAGATATTATGTATTGTATTAAGATCTGTAAAATTGGATCATTTATACATATACCACTCATGACACCACTTATTTGGAATTTTGCCAAGTAGCTTTCATACCAGTATAATTGTTTTCCTTCAAAAGCCCTTGTGGAGTGCAAAGCAAACATTATTAAACTGCAAAGAGTATTGTGAAAATCAAACATTGCTTGTGTTGTTCATTGTATTGCTACTGCAGGCATGTGTTAGTTACAATGGGCTTCTATTGACTGGCCTCAAATTGGCTTTAAAATTCATAATTCAGTCGGAGCCTTTATTTTATTCAGTAATGCATTGTCATGGTTATTACGTGGATGTTGATGTGTCAATGGATGTATAGGTTATATGCTATTCTGTTTTTTTATAAAAAAATTAAATTAAAAATGTTTTTGTTAATATTTTCTATTTAAATGTTGGCCATAACACTACCTTGCTCTTTCTTTTGTTATCACAAAAAATATTTCTGTAGCAAGCTAAGCAAGTTAGAAATAGTGATCTAGTGATTTAAACCGGTTGTGCTTAATACCTTCAATACCAAAATTACACATCGGTCTTCAAGTATACTATAGAAACATTATGTCAAAGTTCTGTGTGCATGTGTGAATATTCATGGGGGCTGTGGGGGGGGGGGTGGAGCCACCAGAGGCCAATGACCATTAGCCAAATAATCCACTTAGTTTCCTAATTCAGTTTGCCATGAGATGTTTTGGAATAATTTAGCTTAGGCATTCAAGTAACAACCACCATACCCTTAAATTAAGCGTGTCGTGTGAGTCTTGTACGAGCTTGTCAAAGAGGATATCTCAAGATAGCCAAGGACAGCTAATCTCATACTTGGCATATCGCTTATTTTGGGTTTGCTCATATCTTTGTGATTCGAACCTCTGATTACAACAACTGGTTGTATGTTAGATCCCTTTATCATGTGAACATTTATTAAAATGAGGTTTAAAAAAAATGGGTACTTTTGCTTTTAAAAGTTGTCTCAGACGGTCATAATATATATTAATTATTAACATTATTGCGTAAAGGGAAGCTCGATTATTAGCTAGTGAACTACATCTATTGCTAATCAATATTACCATCAACTCCTGTTGAAATTGACCACTTTTATTGTCTAAAGCTGTTTTAAGTAAGTTCAGTTTCATGGCAAAACATGTTACACATTACATTCTTTTTTTCCCCTTTCTCTTTGTTGAGATTTCTTTCATCTTTGGCAAATGTTGTTTTATCCAACTGCCATAACAGTACCTGCAAGTACTATACATGTGTGCAAAAAATGGATTCATACATTGCTGAGTATCTGAAGTATGAAAATCAAATCTACCCATTGTTTCAATGATAATTCATTGTTTCAAAATTAGAACAAAGAAGAGTGGGTGGGGGAGGGGTAGGGGAGAATTGAATCATGTGTCTCCTTTAATTCTGGATTCTTTTCCAGGTTAAGGCAATCTAGGTATTGATGATAATTGTTAAACAATTTTGCAAAATTGTATTTTAAAAGTTGGCAATGTACAAATTAATTCCTACAATTTTGAGAAATCAAAAGAAGAAGGAAACATGTAAAGATGGATGAACCATGTTATCCTTCACTGTTCTTAGTCATGTTAAAAAAGATAGAAACTAAATACGAAGAAAATGAAAAAGTAGAAAGTCTGATTCGGCTGATATTAAACCCTTGCCGCAACCCCTGATGAGGAGAGGGACCCACGGAGAAATCATTTGATTCCTCTGCGGTACATAGATTATGTTGAAGAGACGCGATCCATTCTTATAACCCTCCCGTTTATCGTCTCCCCGACAGATGGAAGAGACCGATTCCACTACCAGTGAGGCCAGTCAAGACAATATAGTAGATGCCACAGAGAACACCTCTCTCCTCCATTCAACATCGATAAACAACCCTGTGTCAGGTTAGTTCCTTAGAGATATTCTTCAGGCCCTCCACACTCCCCCCTCCCTCTGCCTTCACCCCCTCTGCCTCCACCTTCTCGTACCTCTTCCCCTGAAGTTGGACAGGGTTAAGATATTGCTGCGTGATACTGGACAGATTCCTCTATAGCAAACCGAAGGTGCGCACCATAGTTACGTCTGTGTAACATGGATTTGAATGTCACTACAACATGCACAGTACCGGATTGTGCTGTAGTGTTAAAGCAATCGTTGTGTGGGTATGAGATGTGCACATCAATATACCGTTATACTGGTGTGGGGTTGCATGTCACATGCGATGTACTAGTGCAAATGGTCTGTCATATCTCCTATGTACGACATGAAGGCACAGTGTGTACGTACACTCAATGAATTAAACAACACATTGCACAAATTCAATGCACGCTATAGTAGCTACTTGAAGGTAATTTCTTCATGACTGTGGTGTGTATAGTACCTACAGGTAGTTAATTTGTCAGATCTATCGATTCTGTCAGCAGTCGATGGGAGTCGACAGTAACAACCGTGAGAGTGCATTGACCCTAAGACAGTGTAGATCCTGGACACGGGAAAACAGAAATGCAAGCTCATCAAGACATAACATATTTCCTTGAAATCTCGTGTGATTGGAAAACCTTAGTTTCATTTCGGCTCATGTTCGACAGTGAGTGGTCAGACCTATTTTTTAACATACTGTTGGTCTGTTAAAGCTGCCATGGTTATGGATTAGTATGTTGTATCGATTCTATGTTAATATATATCTGTTGATCCCTCTTTTGGTCCACATTACGGTTGGAATTGGAAACTAAGCTATTTGACCTGCCAATAGTATTCTGTTTCAAGTGTGTTAATGTCTACCCTTAATGCCCTGATAATATCAGTCTGTACTTGTTTAATGTATTTCGTGTTTAATAGCTCTAACCTAACTTTCCCACAATGACAGGAAGTTGCTTGGCCTGTCATGGCCATAATTGTCTTTCAGCATTCTGCCGTGCAGTACAAACATAGTCAACAGAGGAAGTTGACTAAGTTTGAGCTACAGTTCAGAATGCAGATTTTTCCCACTGACTAGTCTTGCCATATGGGGAAATAGCTGAAAGTTGGCTGTGAAGTACTTTGTTTGTCTCGGCCTGCAGGTTGATTGTTTTAATACAACTCAATAAATGTTACATATAGGGATAGTCGAATGACTCAAATGAAAGACAATGTGGCACAGAAGAAAAGAAGAAGGGGGAAAAAAAAGGGCAATTTCCATCCATTATTAGTTTGAAAGCCATAGGTCGAAAAGTAGCCTTTTGAATCTTGTTTAAAAAACATTTTGCCGAAGCTAGCGTGTATTAAACAGGATTCAAACTTGACTAGTCAAGCTAATGAGCTAACACTAACTTGGTTATGGGATTTAGGCATACGATGAAAAAAACTAATTAAAAAAACTCTCCAGAATCAACTGAACGTGATTGCCTTGTATGGTCTTGTTGATCCTGTGATTGTTGGAAAGTAGACAAGTGTTTGGCCTGATGTTGAACATATGTCTACACTTCAGGAAATGGATCACAGTGTCATCAGTTTTATGGAGACCTGGGATTTACGATCAATCACTTTTAATAGAGGCTTATATGATGCTCTTTAAATAATTATCAGCTGCCCACAATCACACAAACAGAATTTCCCTTTTTATCTTTCTTTTTTATAGGGGGGGGGGAGGGGGAGGTACAATAAAATGTTTCACTTTGCATAACAGAGTTTGCGAGATACTGTAAGTGTCCTTGAAACCTTTGAAAACCAAAAGTTGAGGTTCTTTCTGCGATGATAAAAGGCAGTCTTCGTTAGTTATAAATAGTTATAAATTAGTTATAAAAGTTAATTGATAATCATAGATACAGGACTGCTTTAGCTGAGTAGGGTGACAATTGTTGGTGAAAAAACTTTCCAGACTTTGATATTAAAAGTATCTATGAAAATCAAAATAAATTGATGCAATCTGTAATCTAATTGAACACTGATGACGATGATGATGTACATAGGACAAGTAAATCATCTTGGAAGGATACTAGCTTTAAAAACATTTTATGGCACATTCTTGATTTTATTCCTTCCTCAGGGGTGCCTCCAATACCCAAAACTTCCGATTACTTTGAAATAACAGAAACAGTCGAGATGGGGAAACTGGCATCTCTCTTCTTTAATAAAAGTGAGTATCTTGTGTCAGTCCGACGGTTCATCGGTCACTTCAACTGTTGCGCTGATGAAAGAATGTTTTATCTACCGATCTGCTTTGAGGTAACAGTTTGAGGAAGAAATTATAGCCTAAATAAATTGGTAGTTGATCAGTCAGAGATTTCTGGAATCCGTGTTATAAACCTGCATCACTTTTCATCTGAGTATGATATATATCTGTGATATATGATACCAGAGTTAACTGTTTTTAGCTCTCCGATGGTGTAAAAACTGTAATCTTAACATTTATGTGGTGTTAACACCTCCTCGCCAAACTTTCTACATCAAGCCCATTATTATGAGATGGTTGCATTCTTGGTACAGCAGTGCTCATCTAACTGGTTTTAATATGCAACACTTGTTGATAATTTTGTTTGCTCAGATCATTAGCATACATGGAAATTTGGAAATGAAGATGAGAATTAGCATATATTTAAATGATTAAGTGTCAAACTTGAGTGGAATTTACAAATTTCCTGCAGGCAACGATATGCAAAACCCTCAATTTTTATCTGCTCAATAAATACCATACCATATATTTGGCAATAGAAGTTTTTGATTGCAGATTGAATACCTCAAATATTGAAAACCTCAAATAACATTTATGTGGTGTTAACACCTCCTCACCAAACTTTTTACATCAAGCCGATTATTATGTCATGGTAGCAAGCTTGGTACAGCTCATTTTATTAGTTTATGCTACTTTTTTAGATATCTTTATTTACCCAGATCATTATTTAGCATTGATGGAAAGTTGGAAGTGAAGATGCAAATTTTTTTTTTTTAAATGATAAAGTGTCAATATTGAGTGGAATTTACAAGTTTCCTCCAGTCAAAAATATGTAAGACCCAGTCAAAATTTTACCCACTCAAAGTTACCATATTTTCGGCAATGGAAACTTTTTATAGCAGATTGAAAACTTCAGATAGCAACTTACAGTAGCTGCTAAAGAGAAAGTTTTCTGAAGATATCATATCTGAAGGGGGGGGGTGGGGGGAGGGGGCTTCATTTTCTTGGCTGTCAGAGGCCATCTCAGATCATGAAATACAGTTCAAATGGAAGCAGTTGCTTATAACATAATTGTAACAATCTGTCCTTACTTCTCACTTTCCCTTCTCTTTTTCTCTTTCTGCAGTTGGTGTTAATTTCTTCTACATTGTTGTAGCTATTTATCTCTATGGAGATCTGGCCATATATGCAGTGGTTATACCAAAGTCTCTTACCAACATCACATGGTAAGCTATCTCACTCACTAACTGCTCTTGACATTCACAAATTTTAGATTGAAAGTGAAAAGAAAAAAATGGACGTTTTCCAGTCCTTGTCTATTCTGACATTTCTCTCTTTTAGATCTATGTTTTTGGTAACTTTGTGCCATTCTACTGTATTATAGAAGAAAATCTAAATCATAAATCATGTGTAGCATATTTAATTCATTTTATCTTTTTCATGTAACTTATGTTTGTTTCTAGTTACTTTGCATACTTGAATCAAACATATGCAAACATGCTAATGAAGATAAAATGTTAAACTGTCTGTCTGTCTACATATTGGTCCTGCCAACCGCACTACCTCAGCAGTTTACCCCTATCCCACGAAAGTCAAAAATCTCCATAGCAACCACCATATTAGATTTGTTCTAATCCTTCACTTCCGATACACTTGGCTTGTAACAGGAACTTGCAGCAAAATTTAAGGGTCAAAACCATGACATGTTCTGTCGCCATGGTAATATGTAATGTTGCTATGGAGACGGTGGAATGTGTCAATCCAGGCAGCTCTAAGTTATTGAAACTTGCTCATCCGTTGGTATTTGATTGTCTACTAATCCCCTTACATGTATCTCATTGTGTTCACCGTGCTCATTAACCTGTCTGTATTCTGTGCGTGTTTTTGTCCCTTCTGTTACTGTTACTTGTCATGTAGCCTCTGAAGAAGATCCTGCTAGGATCGAAACGTCAGGCCAACTTACTTTTACACATTCTATTACACAGGCTCTCTAGTGGATAAGCAGTTTGCTAACAGTTTTATTTTATTTTGGTATTTGATTGTGTTAATAGTTTAAGATATACGTTATTATTGATGTCAGAGTATATAGCTGTTTGTATTTCTTGGTATTTGATTTTTTTAATAGTTTAAGATGATATACGTTATCATTGATGTCAGAGTATATAGCTGTTTGTATTTCTTGGTATTTGATTGTTTTAATAGTTTAAGATATACATTATTATTGATGTCAGAGTATATAGCTGTTTGTATTTCTTGGTATTTGATTGTTTTAATAGTTTAAGATGATATACGTTATCATTGATGTCAGAGTATATAGCTGTTTGTATTTCTTGGTATTTGATTGTTTTAA
The DNA here is from genome assembly GCA_020650975.1 of Apostichopus californicus. Taxonomy (NCBI): domain Eukaryota; kingdom Metazoa; phylum Echinodermata; class Holothuroidea; order Aspidochirotida; family Stichopodidae; genus Apostichopus; species Apostichopus californicus. Next base: position 35,572 of record JAIPMN010003881.1, on the reverse strand, counting down.
TAGTTTAAGATATACATTAGCATTGATGTCAGAGTATATAGCTGTTTGTTTGCTTGTTTTTCAGTAAATATTCGGGCAGTGGTGACGATCTATGCTGGAAGCATCTGCAGATAACGCACAACGATGCTTATAGAGGTTATCTGGTCAGTAGAGCTCTCTTGAATGTGTTTGTTAGATCTTAAAGTATTTGTAGAGAGAAAGAACAAAACAGGGTATCTGCAGAGGGGTTCAAAGTATGAGGGGAAAATGGTTCCCTATTCTCGATATTCTCAAAGAAGGGAGAGACCTTCTCCCCCTCCCAATCTACCATTTTCAAGGAAAAATTATTTGTAGACCTGTTTTGTTTTTGTACTTCCAACTATTAACATGTAATGGAAATAAGAACATAATTGCCAATATCCTGATCATGATTATTATTAACTTCATGGGTCCCCTAGGTTAGCTCCATTTTGTACCCATGTCTCTTGTGGTTTAACACCCAAACTCTTCATACAGTTTCAAGTTCACCTGTGGCACTTTGTTAATGATCTTTGTTCGTTTGAGGTCAAAGGTTATCTTGAGGTTAGCTTGCACCATTTCTATAATATAAAACCACTTTTGAATTTTGATTTCTCAAGAGAAACACTGACTATTCACCACACTCACTTAAGCAGTCATGTTGTTACTGGACGATAACTCTCTCAAAGATAACTCTTTCAACAATAACTCTTTCAACGTTTCTTCTCTTCTCAGACGGTTTTTGTCATCTTGGTTGGGCCTTTTGTCTTCCTCAACATGCAAAAGACTAAATACCTGCAGGTTGCAACATCTATCTTACGTTGGATGTGTAAGTAATTTGGCTTCAGTTGCACTAGTTACAATGTTCTTTTGCCTTTGTGAATCACCCACTAAAATGTCCTTTTCTGAGGTGTTTTAAAAGTTGTTATATTAGTTATAAGCCAGGTAGGTGTATGCTCCTCCTCCTCGCACTGTAATAAGAGGACCGTCCACCCTTTAAATCAAGACCAGTAGCATACCCTTACAGTCTCCGCTCTGTAATGAGAGGACCGTCCACCCTTTAAATCAAGACCAGTAGTACACCCTTACAACCTGAGAGGACCATCCACCCTCTAAGTCAAGGCCAGTAGTATTCCCTTACAGCCTGGCTCTGAAATGAGAGGACCATCCACCCTTTAAGTAAGGACCAGTAGTATACCCTTACAGCCCCCCTCTGTAATGAGAGGACCGTCCATCCTCTAAGTCAAGACCAGTAGTATACCCTTATGACCTGGCTCTGTAATGAGAGGCCTGTCCACCCTTAAAATCAAGACCAGTAGTGTACCCTTACAGCCCCCGCTCTGTAATAAGAGGACCGTCCATCCTTAAAATCAAGACCAGTAGTGTACCCTTACAGCCCCCGCTCTGTAATAAGAGGACCGTCCACCCTCTAAGTCAAGACCAGAAGTATACCCTTATAGCCCCTGCTCTGTAATGAGAGCCCCATCCACCCATAAAATCAAGACCAGTAGTGTACCCTTACAGCCCCCCCTCTGTAATGAGAGGACCGTCCACCCTGTAAATCAAGACCAGTAGCGTACCCTTACAGCCCCCGCTCTGTAATGAGAGGACCGTCCACCCTCTAAGTCAAGACCAGTAGTATACCCTTACAGCCTGGCTCTATTATGAGAGGACCGTCCACCGTGTAGATCAAGACTAGTAGGTGGAAGTACCATTCACATGCTACAAACTATTGCATTTCTTTAAATTACAACTAATAAGTTCACCCTTCAAGTGTCTAAAATACTTAATAGTTCTTCTCTCTTTTCTCATGTTTTCATCTTGTTTATCTTTCTCTCCTCACAGCATTTACACTGATGATTCTCTTAGCGTGCGTAGTCATATTCGAGGGCAAGGGTAGCGGTAAACCAGAGATGGTCGGCCAGTTCAAATACATTCCCAGCTTCTTTGGAGTCTGCGTCTATTCCTTCATGTGCCACCATTCCTTGCCATCTCTGATCACACCGGTGCAACCCAAGAGCCACCTGACCACCCTGGTCTTGAGCGACTACTTGATCATCCTCTCCTTCTACATGGCCCTCTGCCTGACCGCCATATTCTGTTTCTCGGAGGACGCTCTCCTGAGCGTGTACACCCTCAACTTCTTTACGAGCACGAACCCAGTATTGAATCACGTCGTCATAAAGTACTTCTTAGCTCTCTTCCCGGTCTTCACCCTGAGCACCAGCTTTCCGATCATCGGGATCACGCTACGGAACAATCTCAGAACTCTACTCTCCCGGGAGAACCGACCGTGTCCGACCGCTCTGGACCGCTTCGGCTTCCCGTGCTTGACACTCATTCCACCCATTACGCTGGCGTACATCACTCAGGACGTCAAAGAACTTGTGGGATACACGGGGTCCTACGCAGGCGTGTGCATCCAGTACGTGATACCGGCCTGCCTTGTGTACTATTGCCGCAAGGAGACCAAGAACTACTTTGGCACCCGCTGCACAAACAGGCACGCCTCGCCGTTCAGGAATGTATTCTGGGTCATTCTTGTACAACTCTGGGCGTTCACGTGCCTCGTCTTCGTTTCGTCCGATCACATTTTAGAAGCCCTCGGTAAGGGTTGAAATCGTTACTGGTGCAATTTTAAAGGTACTCTAACAAATTGGTTTTTTTTTATAAGTGCAATCAGTGTTCCTCAATGCAGAGAAGTTTCCCACTGGGATGAAAACGAAACTGCCACAGGGAATTGTGACTTGCATACTGTGGCTTACTACCTTCAGAATTCATGGATATATTTTTGTTGAACTTTCAAGTAACAGTAAAATACAACTCCTTCCCCCCCCCTAGCCTCCCCCCAGACAGATTTAAAGGACACACAGACCCAACCATCATCTATAGCTTATATGATAGATACAACTCTCTCCCCCCCCCCTCCCCCCAGACAGCTAAGCAAAGATCTTGCTCCCTTTGGGAGATATCCTAGTTTTAATGTCATATCTGGGAGCTATCATGTTGTAAATATGTGATATCACAGTACCACAGAGATCTGACATCCCTTAAATTTTTCTTTGTGGTTCATTTCACATTTTCAAGGATAGAATGTTAACAGTGTTGACACTGAAACCCAATGCTGTCATTAGCTCATGTTAAGAGGTTCAACATTGTAGATTCAGCATGTTTTCTTGCAGAACCACTTACATTGTAACAAATGAAAGAAAAACAGAGAACATTGAAACACACATGACAACTTCATGTCACATTTAGACTTGATCAAGTCTTCAGCCTTGTGTGTGTCAAGAAAATATTGAAATCTGTGATTTCTCCCAAATAGAATAAGATTTTTCTTAGCTGTTTGGGGAAGTTGTGTATGACAGTTATATCTATCACAATGATTAATAATGATGTTTGGGTTTGTGTCTACTGGTTTGGTAGGGTGAGGGGAGTGGGGGGGGGGTGTTCATAACAGTATTCCTATTACATACAGTAAACCAATAATGATAATTGGGTTGGTGTCTCCTTATTTGGTGGGGAGGGGGTGGGTATGTTCTTTACAGTTATCATGTCACATACAGTAGACCAATAATAATGTTTGGGTTTGTGTCTCTTTAAGACAGATTTAATGAAACAAAAAGAGAGGTAACTATCACTGAAACAGCAGTAATGTGATGCATGGTGTGGATATTAATGAGCTAGACAACTCTTAGAGGTCAGTATTGAAAGAGTTGTAGCAACGATCTTGTGACAATTTAATATGTGATTTGATGTACCTAGAACAAAGACAGTCAAAATTCTTACAGATAGATAATAATGACAGTAGTGGCTAGCATTGATATTTAAAAAGAATAAAAATTGTTTAATTAAATATCTCTGTGTTATCAGAAATTCATAACAAATTGGCTCTGAAAAGAGTAAAAAAGAGGTTTTGGCCAGCACCAGATTCAAAGCAGCGAATTTGACTTAAAAGTTGGATTCTATGCCTTTAATGAACAATCAAACACAGGAGCTGTGTAGTCCACTAAACATTGGCTGACGCTTATTAAGCAGTTCTTTGCTGGGGTGGGGGTAGGGGAGCTACTTGCTTATTAAGAAATAGTCAAGGTCTTGGTTCTACAATCAGCTAGATTACCAGCCATGAGTTAACAGTACCAAGAGATGATTGGTTCTGATAAAATGAAGCTTCCACAAAACTATTAAAACAGAATATGATTCTTATTTTCTCATCAGGTAGCTTTGCTCAGTTAAATAATTGTATGAAATCATATTTTAAAATTGAAATTAATATTAACATAAATATTAAGAATCTATTAAAATTGTCAGATTGTATTTAACAAATTCATGCTTTTCATTACCTTTGCTTAAAGTATACTGTGTGCGTAAATTTGATTTCAACCGCCTGGTATTACCTCATAGGCCATAACAGTTTTAAGATGCAAAGTATTGCAATGAGCAAAAGCAAAGAGAAACTGCCTATGTACTGCTGAAAAGTAAATTTAAGTATAAACATCGTATAAGTTAAGTATAAACAACGTATATTTAAGTATAAACATCAGAGGGATTTGATGTTTGGATCTAAGCAGGATCTTCTTATAAGATAAACTGTTTACCTATTGAAGAGGATCCTGCTAGCTGGATGTGAATGTCAGGTATTTGCAATCCATCGGTTTTGTGATTCACTTACCATATTACAAGGAAGGATAGGGTGTTAGGCTGAAATTAACAAGTGGAACTGAAAGGCTTTTTTTTTATTTGTTTTTTTTATGCCGTAATGTTCAACAAACTATGACAAAAGTAATCGTGGTAATTAAGCTGTGTTGTTACAGTAATTAACATAATGCCTAATGAGATGATTTTGCATAAACAAAGGTCAATTAAGTGTTAAACCCGCTAGCTACAGAATAAATTGTTGTTTTATCAATTTCTTTTTTAAGATGTTTTAAATGCTAAGAAAGAAATATGAATATTCCTCATCATATAGATAGCAAGGAGGATTGTTTTTTTTTTATCGGATCTATATTCAAGCTAAATGGGTTTTCTTCATTCTCTCACTTAACCACATCATTGATAATTGTGAGAACCATTTGTAACAGATAACAACCATGACAAGACAGGAAAAAAATCCTCTCAGCCATAAATATTTAAACTATTAATACAACTCCAGTATTCTCTCTTCTAGTTACTAAACTATTTAATCTATACCTTTCCTTTCTTTGTGTAACATTTGTCTGTAACATTTCTCAGGTCTCTTGATAGTAACTCTGTAAACTGTAGCCGGGCCCCTCGCTGTGTGTACAAAAACTTCACAACTGTTGGTGGTCCTGGCTACATTGCATATCCATTGCATAAACCATGCATGAGGCCCTGACTCATGAACTTTTTTATGCAATGTTTAAAAGATCCTTTTAATGTCTCTTATCTCTCACATAGTCACATTTTGTATACATTGAATTAAAGTCCCAATACCAAGTTATTTTTTTTCACAAAATGAAAGAAAGATTACACTATTTTTCGATATTTGGGAGAGGTTGTATTCTTCTTGCTGGCATAGCGCATTTGTTGGCTCCAATATGTAGTTCCATGAAACAGGCTTTTTTTTTTAACCTAAAAGATGGTATTTGTGGACGATTTTATTCCTTTTCAGTCACAGTTGCTGTATGATAATTACAGAAAAAAATCGCTCAGGTGGTATGGTCTAAACTTATGGTTTAGCCTTTCTTGAAAAAATTTTTCTTTGTTTTATTTTCTGGTTGGTTTATTAACAAACTGTTTAGCAATGGGATATGCCTGTGATCAAGCACAATTATAGCTAAATATGTCAGGAAAATAAACAAAATTATTGTAAGAGATCAAAAGGTTGCATTTATTTTTGATATGATCTTTTTGTTAGTGCAAAGTAACTTTTGTTTAAATAGCTGATGAGTTCAAATACCAGACTGTTTTAATCGAGTGGTGTAGAAATGGTTGCCTTATGGAAACCGTACAAAGAAGCACCGTTGATAGTTTAATATTATGTGTAGATAAAATGCTCTCTGAAGAGAGTTCTTGGTAAAACCTCTTACTTTAGCTGTGCTAGTTTGTCCAAGAAATGTCACTTTAACCACCAAAAAAAGAGATAATTTCTCTGATTATGCGTGTGCTCCTGAACTATTAAAGGGAAACAAAATAATACAACCAGGGTGGTGAAAGGAAAGGGTCTGAAAAGTCATACAAGTATTTCAGAAGATGTTCACATCAATTGTCAGTCACATTAAGCATTGCCAATGAAGTCAAAGTCTGAAATGATTTGTTTTCCATGTATGACAAGTGTGCTAGGCAGGTAATATAAACTTGATCTTCATATTTTTCTTCTGGTTATGTAAATACTTTATGAATAATAAAGTTGTTTATGAATAATAAAGTTTCTAAAAAAGAATTGGGGGTTCGGGGTTTGGTTGGGGGGGGGGGGACATCGTGTGGTAGATCTAGGAAGGATAAGACCTCACAGAATAGTTTAAGTACTTTTTATGCAAAGTTTTTGCAGCATCGTGCAAACTATTAGTTGCTTATGTCGTAACGTCTGGGATTATCTTGCAAACTTTAATATAAGTTAGTACTATTAAATGCATACTTGTAAGAACCTGTTTCTTTTCATTGTTGGTTTTTGCATTTAAGATCAACAACCTGTTTGTTGAGTTCAAAAATATATAATTGCGATCGTGCTTAGTAAAGCTTCTTAATGAGTGATACTCTATATAAAGTACATCGTTAATTGCGTCCTATTTTTGTGATATTATTATAATTAATTCAGACCATGGTCACGTGATCAAAGGTTTGCAGAAATGGTTACAAGACAAATATTGTTTTTATTGCAGTATCTTTACTGTGAAAACAAGTTCTACAAGTTTGTGAAATTTGGTGCACAAATTTGACGTTAGGAGGTTTGTAATCTTGGATGCTTTTTTCTTCCGGTCATAACAGAAATATAAACGGTGACATCTTTTCTTTCCCGTGGGAAGAGGTCCCTTTGCAGGCTCTGCTAGTGCTCTCTGATGGAGGAATTTTTGCAACCTCTCCATGTTTCGCATCTTCAAAATATTTGAACGATGAGAAACTCCAGTCGAGCATCTTACCTAAGGACAAATGAAGTATATCTGTGTTTCTTTCTCTGCCAAAATGTGAGAGATTTTGAGTTTTCCTTTCAAATATGAAGTTTAGATTGATGCGAACATTCTGAACAAAAACAATTCATACATTTTTAGCAGTTGAAATCATCCTAGCTTTTTAAAAGAAATTGACTTTTTTTTTAATTTTAATGGTATATAAATACAAAAAGTTTCTGAGGTCGTTATATGCTATTTTTGGTCTGAATTACTTGGTTTTTGCAGAGTATTGGGGCAAATTTTGAAAAGAGCAGCTCAGTGTTTTTCCAAATTTAATAACCTTGGCTATGAAAATGCTGGTAAATATAATTTGAAACATCTTCTTATAAATTGGTGTAATTCTCATGAAATGTAAGTAAGAATGATGAGTCTATATTCAAAAGGTGTAAATTTCAACTATTAGCAGCCGTCTTCCTTATCATTGATTTCACTCGGTGTTTTGTCAAGATTTTGAACAGAAAGAATGATAGTATATGTTTGGTTCTTGAAACTTTACGATGAAATGTTAGCTGTTTGGCGGATATATATACTGGCCTTGGTTGCCTGTTAGTAGAAATGCACTGTGACAATGTTTAATGTGGTTTGTTAGAATGGCTTTGACATCCCTGTATCGCTATACGGCCTTTGGTGTGGCACGATATTTAAATCATTGAGAAAATTGTGAGAAATACCTCTGGAAAGAACAATTGGGATTTTATTAAATGCCGTCATCTTTATATGAATAATCATCAAAGATGCTAAAAGGGCATTGCTAGAGATACTGAAATTATGGCAACATCTCCACAAATATTGCCAAATATTTTATGTAAAGCCCCAATAAGCAATTCCCACACAGATTGATAACACTCTATGGTAATATTTTGAATACCGTTTGGATACCTTCTGTACAGAATCCACAATGGTTCTTGTTGCATGTCACGTATCGCAAAACACCATTAAGTTTAATGACAGGTTTGGAGCAGTTTTGAACATATCAAGCATTGTATACCTTCAGTAGTAATTCTCATAATTTATATAAATCTGTCTGTGTTCTCTGTATTCTGTGGGTGTATATGTCCCTTCCGTTACTGTTACTTTGTCATTTAGCCTCTGAAGAAAGATCCTGCTAGGATCGAAACGTCAGGCCAACTTACTTTTACACATTATATAAATCTACTACTATCTTTATATATCCTTTTATTTTCCTGTCCTTTGCATTCATAAATCAGATTAGTTTGTGAAATTCTGTTGTAAGAGGGGCAGATCTGGAGATATTTGTTCAAATATCTCCAAATTAATATTGATCAAAACAAGGGACGCAAGGGCAAATGTTTGCATGCTTCGCAAATGGGCATTCCTTACATTTCTATTGTGCTGATGATGATGACGATGATTTCTGATGGGTGGCTATTTGGGTAATAGTTGGATCTGCCAATAATTAAGGTTACTGCAGGTGTGGGAATACCTTCTAAAGTGCCTTTCAGTTCACTGTGTTATTCAAGGCATCATACCTGTGGTATTCCTTCATCTGTGGGCCAGGTACTTTATAAATGAGAAGCTGCCTTGCTTTGCATGTAAAAATATGTAACAAGAATATAAAAGTATTTTTCTAGACCTTCCTGTCTGTCTTTATTCGAGTCATAGCAGTCCTTTTTTATCCGTAAAGAGAAGTTTAAAAGAAAAACAATACTAACGGGGTGATTGAGTGTTTCTTGCAAACCGATCATTCTAATGCACCCTTGATGATAATGAGGTAAGGACGGACTGTAACATGATTGTGATGTAATAACATCCATCCAAAGAACCCAATCGTTCCATGTTTGGCCGTCCAATCCGGTCGGGAAGATAGCCTACCGGATGGTGACTGACAGATGGTCCATAACAAAACAAGTCTCTCTCAAAAGTATGTATAAAATTATCACTATTTTACAACAATATATAACAAAGTATCATTCAACTGTTTGATATCATCGGGGATTATCCCTCTGGTTCCGGACTCCATGTTCGCAGTCGATGACACGCTGGATAGCCTGCACTCCTACTCAGCTTGGCACTCCTTCTCAGGTGATCCTGTTCTGGGCCTGGTTCATGTTCCTTCCAGAAATCTTCCACTTTCCTCTTGATGTCGGCATTCTCCTCTCGCCATTCTCTCTGCCAGTGGCGTAATTCCTGGATCTCTTCCAGTTTCCTCACCTGTAGAGTAAATTTTTTTTTTAATTTAAATCGGATGAAAGCATCGGATAATCCTCAGTATGATCCCTGACAATACCGACCTTTGACCTTCTAATACTTAACAGGAGAGAATTATGCTGAGCTTCAATTCATGACAAAAAGTTATGTTGATTACAGCCCCTGCCCATTCATCTCGAAAAAACCTTCGGGCAGATAGTTTGAGATAATGTCATGTCTTACCCTGGGATTCATGCAAGGGGGAGGGGGGGGGGGTGGGGTAGGCAGGACTCCAGCTGTGTGAAGCTATAGGCATAAACAATTTTCCTGAAAGAGTAAGTTCATTCACAGCTGGCAAGAGGGCGGGGATGCAAAAGTGTTTTCAATTACTAAGGGGTGCGAGTAGTGGACGCGTTTAAGAAACACTGACCTTGTACCCTTTCCAGAATGACTGAATGATGACTGCTGCCTCTTCTTCTGTCCACACCAGCGAGAGAGGAAGAGGGGGTCTGGGACTGAGGAGGAGAAGACAACAAATCAAACAAAGGTAAGTACAACAAAGAACTCTCATTGTTTTGCAAAATAACAAAAAAACAATTGTTAAACATTAATTGAGACAACTTTTCTCGGACTAGCGTGTATTTAATCTCTACACATAACTCAGATCAAGTAATCCTTTGATTTGTCATTAGCTACTCCTTAAAGCATTCTTTACCACCGCCCCCCCTCTCCCATCCCATCCCCTCCCTCCTCCTTTCCCTTTGCTATCTTCAAAATGATGTCATAAACCCTAAAGAACTGCATTTCGCAGTCAGAGCTATTTCAGTATATAGAAATTTTTCAATTCGTTATCAACTCAATAACTTTCTGCAAAAAATTTTGAAGGGTGCGAAAAATATTTTTGGTTATTCTTTAAAATTAAACTCCAAACTCAACAAATCGAAATTAAAGAAAAGAAAAAAAGGAGAGCATAAGTAAAATCATTTGGACAAGAAACTACCCATAGAAGAGGGATATATTTATATGTTATTTTACCTGTTCCTGTAATATTTCTAATTTATCTTTATTTCCATGTATACCTCCATGTTATGAAACAGAGTATATGAAAATTCTTACTTTTCTGCAAGAAGTCTTTTGACAAATGGTATGTCCTCCAGATTGTCATTTGCTCTCTCTGGGTGATTTTTGTTATATCTGACAAATAAGAAAGAAAGAAAAAATGATAACAGGATAAATCCAAAACTGACTGAAAAAGAAGAACAAATACTACAAATTAGGAAACATTCCCCCCCCCCCCACCCTCAAACTGAGAAGTTTACAACAGATTTGAGCCATTACAAAGGGGCATTAGAATGTGTTCCAGACTTTACAAACTGAATTTATATCCAGCCACAAATTGTGCTAAGACGATAAAGAAAAGGGTTAGCTCTCTTTTGTCTCTATCATTAAGTTCAAGGGATACTTACCCCTTTTTTTTTCTTTTTTTTTTAAATTTATAATGTAAACAAATATTTAGATAATTGTTAGATCACATTTCTATGACGTAAGTGCAAATCAATAACAGCTCCAGAACATTTCAACGTTCTTCTAACATTAAATCAAATTCTTAAATCAAGTGTAGGAAAAACTTCAAACACCAAGAAGCCATTAAGTAAATAAGGCCATTTTTACAATTCTTAATTACTACCATATTATAACAACAGTTATTATTATATCTGAAATTCAAAACACTTATCCTGAAAAGAACATAGTAAAAGAATGCTCAAGTAGTTTGCTTTCAATGTTAAAAAAAAAATCATCATTATTTTAAATTGAAAATATGAATCATTTGTAAGTTTTGTTTAACCTGTATAATATAGAAGGTAGGCTTAGGCTACACTGAATCACCAAACACCCAAATTCTCATAATGTCTTCCATTATCTTCAGCCAATATTTCACAGGTTTATATCTTTATTCCAAAATGTTCACACTTTTACCTTAAAATTCTCCCCTATTCTCCCCATTTCCAAATGAAGTTAAAAACATTTAATGCATGCAATGTTTATACCTCTGTTTTTTGTTGTTACATCCCAACCTGTTCCTGATATTTCTTTTCAACAGAAGATTATAGATTCTAATACTTTCCAAGCCTAAAAACTTCTTTTTAATGCTTTGTATGTTACTGACCTCCAAAGGAACTCTGTGAGGAAATCACAACCGTTGAATCTAAATCTCTTTCTCTGTGGAATTTAAACCAAAATGACAAGAAATCAAATATTTTTAAAATAGGTCAAACTTCATTAGGCGCATATTTTAAACAAAACTGATATTAATCTGATGAGAATGCCCTGTGTCCATGATTACTGTGACCATTGAATAGTAAGGGGTAAGAAGGATGGTGTTGGGTACCAACTTGTCCCAGTATTCATTAAGTTTAAACATTGGTGCAAAATTTAAATATGTTGTTTGCAAGGACTATGCTATAATTATATCCAGGTACCAGCAGAAATTAATTCACTTTACACCTTTTCGCAATGTTGTATTTTATACACTAATGCACAGACACCTGTGGTTTCTTCTAAAGGGTTGTTTGTCCCCATTTCATTTGACTTTTTCAAAATCTGATAAATGCTGAGTATTTAACTGTATAATAATAATAATAATTTAACAAGCAACTTGTATAGCCCAATACGCCATGGCTTCAAAGCGCTTTACAAAACCTCCATAAAATATATAAAAACAACAAACAGTTAAAAGAAATACATGAAGACTATCCAATATAACAAAATGTCATAAAAATATCCAAATTTTGTTGACATTTTGTACAAAAATTTTTGTGCACAACCAGTTCCACATTATATATATCTCTTACTCAATGTTCTTGCACCTTCCACAGTCTGTCACACAGACAATTCTTTGGTTTATTTTGATCATTATTTTAAAATTTAAGGAAAGCTGGACTTTGATCAGACAATACTGCGAATTATTTTCAGCATCAAGACTTCTAATTGTTTCTGCAAGCTTTTTAATTGCTGATGTAATGACAACAACAAAAGCACTATTCCTGAATGTTGCAAGATCCTTGGATCCAAATTTTATCAAACATTTTTAATTATTTTTCATAGATTTTATATTGTGAAGAAGCATATGTGTATTTTGAAAACAAATGTATACCACTACAAGATGTTGCATTCCTTAGCATTGCGGGTGGCATACCCATTGTTAGTACTGCCAATGCGTTATTTGGATGTTGAATGAAAATACTTTGTGCTGTGAGGGAACTGATTCTATTGCCTACCTCATAACATCTCTCTTTCTTGGCCATTTTGAGCATTGCGAGCAAGGCAGGTAGTAAAACTGGAAAGATGTAATGTTCTAAATATTCCCTGGGTGTGCCTGCAATACAAATAGCAACAACAAACAAAAAGTTTCAATAAATGTTGATGTTTTAAGTTTAACACAGTAAACAACATCTTACATGAAATGCCATTAGAGGTGTCAAACTTCTTTCCAACCATTGTTGCCCATTTTGTTATCAAGCACTTGTTGAAAATTCCAGTGTCTATTTTCCTTCACATGAGAAGGTATAAAGTTGTCCTTTCAAGTCAAAGTTCATCACTCCTTTTAATAATTCATCATCTTTTCAATGAAGATATAAAAGTTGTCCAGATGTCAAACTTGTAATTCCATATATGTATGATGCATACAAAGCATAGGGAGTAATATCAATTCAAGCATGTACCAAAGAAACTTACCAGGCATAATCCTAATTGTATGACAATTGAATGACAAAATTCAACAGCATTGTGAAATTTTGTTAAATAATTTTTGGACAGGAATATTTCTTTCTGAAAGAGAACAAAGCTGTTTCAGTTTGTGGTGCCATAGTAAATGAACGGTTAACTATTAGAAACACAGCTAGGTATATAATAGTTCTCAAACATCTCAGGACTTACATGTGTCTTTGGGTGGTGCTGGAGGAGGGGGTGGGGTAGGGGTCCTGGGGGGCTTCTTCAACATAGTGTAACCGACACAAGCTGGATGCGACTTGCTGGGGTCGAACTCTGCCAGTGCGTCACCATCGACAGCTACTTTCTGTGCCATGTGACCAAACATGACGGGCGAGTGAGACGCCGGGTCGTAGTCGATGATCTCTGTAGCCACAGATTCTGTATCATCTTCAACATGAAATGGTGGCCTCATCAGAGCAAACTCTGTGTAAAAAAGAGTGAATGGGGATAGCAGTGAAGTTAGCTTATACATTCAACCCAAACCTAGCCTGGGTTATAGGCTTACTTGTTATCAGTGCAGCAGGTCCTAAACTCTGGAATTCTCTTTCTCATCACTTGAAAAATGTCACATCTATTGACACTTTTAAAAAGCATTTAAAAACTTATCTTTTTAGGCTTGAGTATGGGCATTAATCTTATTTGTTGTTTTACTCACATTACTGTGCCCATTTTTATGTATATTTATATTTTTATGTTCTTTATTGTGGTTTATAACCCTGTCTTATATCATATTTTTTTACTTTTACTGCTGTTGTTATTACTTTTAGGTTTTCTAAAATTAGGTAATTTTATATTCCAGGTATTGGTTCTTTTGTACAGTGCTCTTGGGAATGTTTTATTTCATGATAACAGCACTTTAATATTTGGTATTTATTATTATATATATATTTATATGTTATTAAATTTACAGGATGACAAAACTGGTTTTTGACTAAAGATATGTGATGACCAGAAAGTGGATGATATATCATTGTTTTACTATCTGTTTAGTTTTTTTTTATTAATCTTATTTCAATACCTAACATTCCATTAAAGTTCTCACTCCATTGTACAGGACCAATCATCAGTAAACACTGCAACCTCATCTCCCAGATACTAAACTTCGATCCTACATTCCTTCTATTCATGTTCACCAGACACTACATATTTGCATTTGTTTTGTTACACCTGGGTAGTCAGTTCTTTGTTATAGAATGGGAAAGTGTTTCAGAACTGTGCTGGATGCCTAGGTGTGAGGGTGTGCATTTCTTTATCCAGATATTGTAAGTCTATTATTAATACTATCTTCTTGTTACATTTCACTTACTATTTATATTAGGGACTAAAGTTTATTTATTACAGGTCTACAAGAACATGTTTTTTTTTAATATTGGAAGTTTTCAGTAGCCTCTGTAGGTATTTATTTGAGTAGCCTTACATGTGAAGACAGTGAGATCATCATAGCAGTTTCTAAAGCTGTTAACTGAAAGTTTCTGAGCTAACTAATTAAGCCGCACTTGGGTCTAAGTTGTGGGCCACATCATTCTATTGTAATCTTACTCCAAACATTAACATTCATGTTCAGCCTGAAATTAAAACTATAAAGTTTGGTTAGCCTAGCCCAACATTAGACGTGCTAAACATAAAGACCCAATAACAAAATATCATGGCTATTTGTTGTAAAATAACAATATTCTGGCAGCTGCCAGGGGAATACAGAAACAGGTCATGTTATTGGCTCAGCAGCAGAATGAATATTAAACAACAGAAGTACACCTTATTTGTCCGGCTGTCGGGACAATAGTGCATGTGTTACACAGCAGTAAAGGCTTCATAATTGACACTCCTTCATAATTGACGCACCTTCAAATATCACTAGCAACGATACAGCAGGCAACCTAAACTTATTGCAGTCAAGCAGTTACATATTTGATGGATTTAAAACACTTCAGGTATATGCTGATCAAATTGTGTTTGTTTTTAAGCTTTTAACATCCTCTCCCCAGTTTTGCACCTTGTTTTTGGCATTTGGAAATCTTACTCACTAAAAATAATCACAATTACCTCAATATAATACCACTACTCTCTGGGACCTGACCTGTCTGAGCTTAGAGGCTCAGAGCATAGCAAACAGCATCCAAAGTCAATGGATGTTTGTACTGAGGCCTACACTACAGTTAGCTTATCAATGTGTCAATTTAGGGGTATGAAAGAACTTGACACTGCAGACTTTTTGTGGTCAAATTCTGCTCAATTGTACGTTGCGTAGGCACAGAACAATAGACATTTGGAGATTGTTACATTTCTGAGGAAATACACATATGAAAAATGATTACAGATGAGTAATTTGGATTTTTCGTTAATAGACATTGTCGATCAAATCATTATCATTAATTGCATCAATTATGAGCCCACGATGCTACTGTAGCCTAGACCTAGGCTAGTCCTTATTCATCCCGCTGCCAGGAGAATAAAGTGATGCATTCTCTTTTTCGCTAAGCTTATGGATGAATTGGGAAGGCACTAAGTTACACCTCATTCATCAAATATGTGCTAGGGGCCTACCTAGCACCATAAGTTAACAAAATCTTTCTTAACGTTAGTTAAGCCTACCTTTGCATATTTCCTCCCACAGGCTCTTCTCTGGCTTTATACCGATAAACGACATAGTAATTCCACGATGTTTTATCATAAAATTGTAAAACAGACTAAATTTGCTAGCCTTAATGTGCAGTTAGCCTATTGTGGCAGCTCGCTATTTTCGAGTTAGCCTAGATCAACAATGTCAAGCACAGAATTGTTAACTCAACTGCTGTGCAAGGGCCAGTTACGCGATAAACTAAGCAGGCCGTTTCGGTAGAAAATCATGCCTCGTTTAGCAACGGCGGTGTCTTGTCCTTCCAATTTGAGATTTCTGTGATAAAAAGATTATATTGAACAGGACTACATACTTTCTACAGATTTCTACGGATTTATACACTTAAATGGTTCAAATGATCAAGACTAAAATTCTCAATGAGATTCGTAACCATTGGTTACATAGAGCACTGCACTATGACAATAACTATACTGTCTTGGTCGAACATTTTGTCGTATTGACTTTACACAACCTCGAGTGGATAGAGTGCGAAAGCCGAATATAATGGTACTTAATGGATACCGTAGAAAATACTACCGTATATATTTTTCCGAGGTGGACTTTACGGCGACCGAAATTGTAAACTTTGAACCTAATGTTATACCCGGTAATTGACGCTGTACGGGTGGGCCTAACATGCAAATGTACGGGAAATGTAGACGTCAATATATCTTAGATATAAAGCATTCATCCTACAAAATGTTATTCATAGGTCATTAGGGGATCTAATACTTACAAAATTAATAAAATTTTCCGAAACTAAGGGCAAACTAAGCAGAACGGGGATACAAATTTAGCCGCAAAAATAAGGCCTGTACGGATGCCCCCTATGTACATTGTATTTTTGCCTAATATTTATATTCTTAGTAGATATATTCAACTTTGCATTCAAGCAAACATAAATTGTGTTTTACTAACTTGTAAAACAGGTTCGTGGGGTTGGAGGTGGGGACCAAATTCTGAAATCTCCTACCGATTTATGTAGGTCACTGTATTTATACTTTCCAGTGTATGTTTCAAAGGAAAGCGATTGGGGATTGTAGCTTTCATCTTGCTGCTTGGCTCCTGTTTGGAGAACTCACTTCCTGTAGATATATGGTCTCTGGACTCATTAAATTGATCCGTTTAAGCGTCGTTCTTTGAACTAATTTTCAAGAAAGTGACTGCAGGGGTCCTTCCCTACAAAGATGAACTGTTTTTCCGGCACATAAGTTTAGTTCTACGCGTTGTTACTCTTTAAGTAGTCTACTACAAGACGCACAATTTAACATTGACGGGTGTCAAAGTTCAAGACCCTGTCATGCGTAACCGACTAGGCTATCTGATTGCTTATCGAGATGCAGCGTAGGCTATGTGATACTGACCTGAGCGCGTGACCGTCTAATCATAATGCACAATTCTCACAGAAACGGAACATCAAAGCAAAACTATATAAATATAAAATACTGTAGTGTGCCCTATGCATATAACGCCTACCGTATATGTGTACGTTATTAGTAATTTCTGATCCACCGACAAGCTTAAGGAATAATTGGCTGAAAGTATGCAGGTTTATTATTCAATGACTTTGCATTGTAGCATTGGCCTCGATCTGTGTACGACTGTAGCGGACAAACAGAATCACACAGCAACGCGCAACAGCTGTAGACCAGATAGACGTAATGTTGTTACACTGACGCAATATCGAGCAAAATCATTTCCCAACATGCGCGCCTCGGGCCAGTGCTGCGCGCGCAAGTATATGAAACATCTCAACTAACGCGCACTATTCTGTATAGTAAATAGAACCGAAGTAGAGTGTTTCACACGTGTGACGTTCTTATAACATAATATGATTAGTACTGGTTGATATCGAACAAGTTAAACAGAGATTCTCGGGGTGTTTTACTCAAATCACCGTACAAACATCATGTTTCAGTCCGTAAGAAGAGCTCTTGTTCAAGGGGTGGAGAAAACGTGGAACACTTTAGCCTCTCATACCGGGGACGGAAAGGGCGATCAACTCTGGGATAATGAGACAAACCTATACAGAAGAGAAATATTGATAAACGGACAACTTCTCGGAGATAACCAGGATGTGGAAGTTAGAATTGAAGCCGTTAGGAAAATTGGCCATTTAGCATACACAGGTAATAAGTTGATAAGAAAAACCTGTAACATAAGTAAATTATATATATTATCAGTATGCTAGTTAATGTGTGCTTACGGGATAGTCAAAATCCGTATAGGAAGTGACGTCATTCAATATAGGCCTATATCGGAGTCGGTTAATTTTAACTAGCCTATCTCGTAACATTGTGAACCACTGCATTACACTTTAATCACTGCTAAATATATTTATGCTTTAGCTTTAGGATGGGGGGATGGGGGGGGGGGGAGGGAAGAACCACAATCATCACCATGGTCTAACAGTGGAGTTTGGAATTTCAGTTTTGGCAATATTAACAATTGTTTTTAAATTAATTGTTCGACATTCAAGCATAAATGTAAATTATTAAGTTTTCATACACCTAGTAAAGCAATTTTCATTCACCGTGACAAAAATTTATTAGTCTTATGTATCATTTCTGAAAGTCATATAAGAAAATATTTATTTAGCATCACAGTCAAGGGAGTGAGGGAGAGAATAGAAAAGGTACGAACCCTATTTGAAAATAAAGTTTCTGTTTTTGCAATCACTATTTTCTTAGATTCGAAATTTGTCTGCATGTAACATTGCGGTGATCTTTATGTTGGCAGGTGGCCAAGATGCCGCTAAGCTAGCTGGTATGTACATTGAGAGGATGGCGAACTACCTGACTGATGCTAGAACTCCGCCACCTCTTAGACTTCAAGTGGTGAAAAGTATTTCTGAACTTGGTCGAGGTCATCGAGATAACGTTCAGACTATTATTGACATGGAAATACACGAAGAAATACTTAAAAGAGTTCGCTCAGGTACTGTGACTGTTTCATATGGTGGAATATAGATTCGATCATTTCTAGGGTGAGAGTTGGAGTGAGCATGCGTAGTACGGTAGTAGAGTGAGCATGCGTAGTACGGTAGTAGAGGGAGGGATCTGAGGTGTCGGAGAGGGAGGTGGTCGGATGGGAATAACTTCAGTTTATTTTCAACGTGAAAGATAAAGCTTGAAAGGTCATCGGTATTGCCACTAAATTTTACAATTCATATTTAAAATACATGTGACAACTTAGCCATGATATTGAAGTTTCGCAACAGTAGCATATTTTATTCATTCAAATAAGTTAGATCTATCCTTTCACGAATACTGACACGTAGGTTTTCTTTTCTTCTGTCTTCTTTCAGTCCACGATTTTCGTCTAGTGAGATGGAGTTGTTACACCATGGTGTCTCTATGCTCCATGTCTCTTCATATCCTGAAAACTGTCCAATCATATTGGGAGGATAAAGATTTAAAAACACAGCTGATGGTCATTTCTGGATTGTCTTGGAAGGCGTGGCCGAAGAATTATGCTCAAGTATTAATAGAGCTGATCGGATTTACTAATCCAAATGATGATCCCAGTTAGCAAGATACTTATAGTCAAATATGGGCAGTGCCATAATGTTCTCAACTAGAAAAATAAATTCCTATTCCTGAATCGGTTAATTGTTGCCATGGAGAAATGTTGGTTTCAACATCTGTAACTTCAAATATGTAATGATTCCCAGACAGTGACATTAAAATGTTTGTTGAATTTTTGAGAGTGGGTGACCATTATTCGTCTGTCTATCAGATTAGTGGTAATGCTGATGGGTTTTAATTGGTTCCCTTTGTCAGAAATCAGAGAAACAAAAACTTTATCAAGAACTGGCATAGCCATCAATAAAACATTCAATTGAGCATTTGGGAATAGCAGGCTATAAAGTTGAGATGGATTGAGTTAATTCAGAGGTGTGATATCTTGTTTGAATTATTTTTCTGTTCTTAAATCAGGGTGTGCAGGGAAAGGAAGAAGGGAGGGAGGGGGGAGGGTGGGGGTGGAGAGGGAGAGGGCCAGTCAACATAAATATTATTTCTTTGACTGATATCCCAAATGATGAATTTATTGACAAGTAACACTTTAGAAGACAATACAATATTGAGAACCTTTAACTTCTTTATTTCATTATAAAGGAATAATACAGACATTTCTCTCTTGTTAATTCTCATCGGTTAATGCTGTTCGCTGTATCGTCACAGCTTACATATATATACATTGTAGATACATATTTCTTATTATTATGATTTTTAATGAGATTACATTTTACAAGAAAGAAGGATGCGCCTCCTTCTTCTTCTACTCTTGTTTAAACTATCTAACAAGTATAAGACCCACAAAAATATTTGTTTGTATAAAAATGTGTAACATCTTGGAATTTAATTCCAATAATAGAATTTTGTCCCAATTTATCTTATCTCGATATAATGATGGTCAATTTAATGATTAATTTAACGAGCTGCTTTTCGCCTCACTCAGCCTAAAGATAATTTGCGCTGATGATAAAATAAGTTTAAAACTATTCCATACCAAACTCCTATAACAATGCATTCATTAGACAATTGAAATAATAGATATTGGCATGTGTTTAATACCAATAAAAACTAGTTGGGCCAACAAAATTTTCAAAATCAACATGGACTAATACATTTAAACCATTTGAACATATATATTGTAACAAAATCTCAGTGTGTGACTTACTTTGACCAAATGCAATCTCGGTTTAAGTAGATTTGGTAAATTTGGCGACGCCCGAGGTATTAATTAGACGACGTAGTAGATACGGAAATTTCTCTTTTCCGTTTGTTTGAAACTTAGAGCAGGAAATAAAATGCTAGGGTATCAGATTATTAATTCAATAATTAATTAAATTATTAAATTAATGAATTAATGATCTTATGGTTCATAGTGATAAACTTTTCATTTTTGATAAACTTGCAAAGTAAAGGCTTAAGTAGTTTTCTTTCTTACGGTTGGAAAGGTAACATTGATACTGAAATATACAAGATTTTAATTTAATGAATTTTGCTGTATTTTTTCTCTTGAGAGTGTTTTATGCTGTACGCAGTGGGTACTCATGTTCTTTGAAAGTTTTGCTGAACACTGGTAAACAAATTTTCTGCTTTTACCTGTATATTAACTACCTTAGGAGAAATAATGGACAACTTACTTGTATACATTGTGCAAAAATCAACTTGGATATTAGAAAGTAGCAAATCTGAAGTTACTTGCACGTCAGTGTAGATGGTGGAGAATTTAACTGGCGATTATACTAGAAATACATTTAAATGCAGAGATAAGAAGAAAAAAATTCAATCCCTTCAGCTCAGTCGGCTAATATCGGTATCAATAGTCTTTTGAAAATCCTCCCTACCCACCTCGATAGAACTCATCATGTAAGACGTATGGAACCAGTTGATACTTGGAAAATGCCACCTACCATCACGGCAGTTTTAGAAAAAACATTTTTCATTTTTACACAGAGCAGCTGACGAATGGCTGAACCTCTCACGAGGAATTAGTAGACAAAAAGAAAAATATTTGAGGTGAAACCCAAACAATGGCAAACAAAAGGCATTGTAAATGCAGCTCCCAAAGACAAAGAATAACTTGAGATATTCTTACAGCTTATAACAATGGCAGCTTTGTGAAGATAAATATTTTATGGCAGTTAACAAAAATCAAACAGTTTAAATTACTGGTAGACACATATTGGATAATTGGTTTGGTTAATTTAACTATGCTTACATCTTATTCCCCCCACCCCCATAGTATGCTGAATGACTACAATACTAACCTATAAAACTAAGCTGAAATCTCACACTTTTCATTCATTATTTCTTCATCCATGTTCTACCTATTCTTCCTGTCTGACGATAATGTGTCTGTTTGTATGTCTGTCTGTCTATCAGTCCGTTGGCATCTTTGGCCTATGCATATAACTGTGTCAGTCTATTTGACAGCTAAGCCGGCATTTCAGAGTTATTCCTCTCAGAGGAGCTTATAATGATATCTTAGAGAATATGACAGAAAAAAACCCAAAGTATGACTTACACCATTATTTGGCTCCATAAATACAAAAAAAATTGTAAATTCAAAAATTTAAAACAAAGGGCAAATCTGACCCTCTTCTTACAGTATTGATTAACAAAGCTTTGAAAGTGCAAGTTGTAAGATTTCACTATTTGAAAGTCTGGGCACTCACTAACTTTTAATTTGTTTATGATTTAAAGCAAGTAAAGCCATGTCCTTCTCTATTCCTTCTTGCAAAAACACAAAATCTGCATAAAAAGAGCAAATGACACAAACTTGGGACGATTTGGCTTAAAAATTGTTGGAAAATATAGTCGTGAAGGTTAACGATGGAAGTTATCTTTATCCATCAATCACTCACAGCTATCTTCTTGGGGTTTTTAGAATTTGCAGGCTAAGACATAAACGCAGGCGATGTTTACATTGCAATGTTAGACATCAAATGTATTTTGTGTGTTGAGAAATTGGCTGGAAACAATTTTTGTTTATTTTCATTTCAATTATGACAGAGTACCCAAATATGTTACTTGTATGTTACTGCCACACAAGTTCTCCCTCAGTAGACTCTGTTTATGAACACCCCCACCCTTTTCTATAGACACAGCCTTTCTGGAAGTAACATTAGTCATAATATTTAATATGATACAATCAATCCAATATTGCTGTAATATGAAGTTTCAAACCAAGTTTCAAATTTACTCTTTGTGATTGGAAACTTTTGTTTCCAATTACTTATTTTGGATAAATTACTGATATTTTATGAAATCAACATGATCATGTTTAAACCAAAACAATGTATGTCAAATGTCAAGAAATGTTTTTCATGTTTTTTCCTATTATTATCATTGTAGTGTGTGCTAAAATATTGGCATTACTGGCCAGGTGAACGATACCTACATGACTGGATGTTGTAACTTAAAGTTTCATATAGTCTCTGTACATTTGCAGTTAAAGAGGCTAGCTGCATACGCAACTTATTCTGAGCCTGTCACGGCACTCACAAGCGCCCTCACTTTGTAGGTACCTACATGACTATACTCCTTGATGTGTTGTTGTTGCTGTAACTGCTTATATATATCACAAGTTCATATGACTTAGAAAGGGCCTAAATTGCATTCAGAAATAATTTATGGATATTTTGAAAGTGAATTTTTGCCCAAGGAGCAGTAAAAATTCAGGTAAAATAAAATAGGCCCGCATTTAATTTGTACTGATTTCTTTTATGTATCATAATAAAACTCAAGCTGCAACACTGTAGTAATCGAGCAGATACTGAGGTAAATTTATTGGATAAATGCAAAGAGTGATATAAAATGAATTTAAGTTTGTTACTAAAATGACATAAAGGGTGTATGTGATTTTTCCTTTCACGTTTCGGTTGTCTTATCTTGAAGCTACTTCTTGGATACAAAACAGAGTATAACAAAAAAAAGACGATATAAGGTCAATGTTTGTTTAGCAGAAAAATACACATTTGCCAGAGAAAGAATGATAGACTACCATGGCGATTTATACTCTCTCAAGATAGTGTTATATCACTTCTAGAAAATTAAGGAAAAGAAAAAAAAGCGACTAGAATTTTACAACTAGAAAAGAAATTCTCTATACACAGTTAATCACTGACAACAGCCATTAGTTCAATGGAAATGTTTTAACACCAAAAACAAATAGAATTAATGCATAAAACTGACAAATTGTACTCTAACATAACTGTGACAAACTGGAAGCCAATATCCCTGTTCCTAGCTGTGATGGTTACAAAGGATTCCTTGAACCCATGGAGGGTCCAACTTTGGCTTACCGCTTAATTAACGTTTCTCTGATGTGATCAAAGTATACGTCCTAAATTTCGTTTGTACAAATAAAATTTGCAGACTGTCGCGGCAGGTTTGTGTCAACATACCAAATGAAACAAACAGAACGAATCATGCTGCTAAAAATGACTTTGATAATCCCAAAATAAACTAACGCGCCTGGTCTGGATAATCTAACCAGGGATAAACCTTGCATATTTTAGGAACAGCAACCTAAAAGTGTCCAATAGGGGGAGAGATAGCGAGGGTAGATAGAAAACCTATTGAGTACACAACACTGACTGTTGACCTGAAAGGTTGTCCTTATGACATCTGTCTACATTTAGTTATGAGCACCAAAAGTAATATTTAATAAACTTGGGAGACTGGGCAGGACTTTTCTTTAGCTTTTACATTAATACTACTCACATTCATTCCAGGAGAGAATATTCTTTTTTGGTCTGAGAATGGTCAAGTGATATCATCTTGCATTACAATGTCAGGCTTCCTGTCCTAGTTATGACATCATTCTTCCAAGAATGTTTTATGCAATGCAATACATTTTTTTCTGGGGTGGCTTATTTTATTGCTTCTAGCTTTTGGTAAAAGTGCTTGAGTATTTTTTCCAAGTCATTTCCATCACACCGACACAATCGTCACAAGAGATCTGACTAGAAGGACATTGGGGGAGGGGGGACTTGGGGGGGGGGAAAAATATGCAAATCTAGCCCTGGTTCATTATTTGGTCATGTGATACAAATCTCACTTTGTGATTGGTTGTTTAGCTTTTGGCATCATCGTCTGTCATTTCTAGAAACTGTGTGTAGACGTCTCGAGTACACTCTCCCTTGGGATTGAAGACGAATTTATAGTAGCTTCCATCAGCGCAGATAGCTATCAAATTAAAGAAGAAAAACAGAGATGATGATGTCACTGATTGCTGTAGTTTCAATAATGCTGCAGTTTTCCAAAACAAATCTGATCAACAAAGCAGTATATTGCAGTAGAAGGAGGATGGGGGGGGGGGAGTAAGAGAGGGGAGGGGGATAGGGAAAGGGAGGTGTGAGAGGCTTCTATGACCTCCCATAAATTATAAACTGTTAGTCAGTAACTAAGAATGTTTTTACTCAAACTGTAGTGGCTTATATCGATAAATACCCACCAATGACAGAATTTGTGTCAGCTCCGAAGGCACAGATACACTGGGCATTATTGGGAACTTGGAACTTGGAGAAACTCCACTTGGAGCTGAAGTATTTCGGCAGGAACGTGGCTGATGCAAGGCTGTACAAGGAGACGGAAAGAAAACAAGAAAAGTTAAAACACAGGCAGTTTCCAAGGTACACCTGTATATAATAATATTGGTTAAGTGTCTTGTTAGTAATGCTGTTAGTTTACATTAAGTCATTCTCAAGGGTTGGTTAGGTTGCCGACAGAAGTCGATTTGAAACTGAATTGACCAATGTGATTGTTGTGGATAAACACTGGCTTGAATCAAAGCTAGTTGGAAGACCCTAACTCCACCTCTCTGAACTGGACTTCCCACAAACCTCCATAACATCAAGTATACGCACAAACCAAACATTTATTCAATGAAATCTCATGATCCATAAACAAGTCTCAGAGAAGGAAGTTATTTTTTCCTTAAATTACTTCCAACAGCACTTTTACCTAGATATGCTTGTGATATGTCAGTGATAATGTGTTTCTTGAGATCCAAAGAGTTTGTCTGTTTTACTGCGAGTTTAAACCTTGGTAGATCAGCCACTTTGACTAACGAACAATCACGTATATTTTGTAATCTTCTCAAAAATTAAAGAGATCGTCCTGTAACTGTAAAATGCAAGGATTAACGGTCGTTCTAATTTGGTCTGTTACGAATGAACATAAACTTTATCGTTTCAGTTCTTTTAAATGTACATTGATTGAAAAGGAATGAGTTAAACAGAATTCAGGAGGGCATTCTCCAAAAGGTTTTCCCAGTTCATCAATATTTCTGTCTGGGTGTGTGTGTGTAAGAGGGGGGTGAGGAAGGGGAGAGGAGGGCCAGAGCATGCATAGACATTGTGAATTCAGCCGTTCTTTCTGCGAGACTTGGTACTAACCTAGACTGCTTGTTTTTAGCAGGGTCCTCCACGGCAAAGACATGCACCGTCCCGTGATCGCTGGACACGCAGAGCAGGGAAGAATCTTGATTGAAACTGATGCTGTTGGCACAGAAAATAAAGGAGCAATTTTGTAACTTAAATTACAGTGCAAGTGTTTAAAGGAGAATATAGTTCATACTTTGAATGAATACATTTTCTTGTAGTATTTATAAGTTTTCTTGATCACCCCAGTTTGAAATTGATATCAGAGGAAAGGAGTGTTTTATGTTATCTTAACTCCCCACTCTCCCGTCAACTGACTTCTTCCCCCCCCCCCCCATCCCCAACGGTCTTTGGTTCTTGTCAAAGCCATGGATACAGCAATATGCAACCAAGTGTGCTACTTACCAGTAAATGGCAGCACTACCAGACCCCCTCCTCAACTCTTGTAGTTGAGTGCCAGAGCTGGTGTCAAAAATTCTAATCAATGTTCCCTGCATTCATGGAACAAAAACAATACCAAATAAAAAAATAGGCACAGTAAAATCCCGGTACTGAATATCTTACGACTGTCGACGGAATGTTGGAGTTAGAAAAGTTAAACCGATGAAGTATAACTTCCAAGTAATATTTGCCTTTAAAATATATTACATGTGGGAAGCCCAAGGTCTCAATCCATTATTTTTTCAACATTCTCAAATGACCCTATCATAAAGTCTTAAATATTTAATATGCCAAGGATGAAATTGCAACACAAATTATTCTTGAAAAATTAAAATGATAATATTTTCTGCTTTTCTTCATGTATCAGAGGATGCACAATTGTGACTCTTAAGTGAAACATGGGCAATTTGTCTCATGGATTTGGGCACTGGTGATATAATGCAGAGATATTGAGAACACTGTACAGACAACAATATGCTATTACATAGAAAATACTGTATCATAGATTTTAAAGCAGTTGGCTCAATTTTTTTTTTTTTTAAAGATATAGGCTTTGAAGATATTTGATGCTCAAAGTCTCAGAACAATGTAACTCATTAGCTAGTATTAATCTAGTTTGATTTCAACTAATGTTATCTAATGCTAATGTAAATTGAGTATCTGAGCAACAAAATATTGCAGTTTAAAAGAATTCATTTTGGTGATCAAATCTTGCATTGTCTCTCAGTTTGATCAAACCCATTCTCATTTTTTAATCATACTCGGCAGGTTTGTTAAAACTGAAGCCCAATCGCGAACATGCCGCAGACAGTCAGCTGATCGCAAAATGGGTGACATCGTTGCTTTAAAAAAAACTGAACAGAAGAAGATCAGGTTTGTATCATAAACGTTGCAATTGCTCAAAGCCAGTAGTGGAGCTTGTGTAAGTATTACATGAAGATAGACAGGCATACCTTCTCAGATGCTGTGGCAAGTCGTGTTCCCTGGTGATTAAACGTTAAGCAGCAAAGCGTGCCCTCGTGGGCCGTTATCTCCAAGGGTGCCTTCTCGGTATTTGCAAGATCGACGATTTGAACAACCCCTGTATGGCGACCAGGGAAGGCAAGCAGTGAGTTGTTACTATTTGGGCAGAGTACACAGAGACCTATGCAAGGAAAGAAATGAGATTTGGTTATCTCCCTGGTCTGAATGGGGCACATAGGATAGTAGAATCCCATGGGTACAATGCAACACCACCTCCCTCCCCTCTGCCCTCACCACCCCCCCCCCCTCCTAAGTGAACATCACTGAATGATGTCAACATGTCAACTATACAAATGAAGCAAATACTAATGTACAGCTAATAACCACATTGGCTGATCATCATTTGTATGCACAGGATTGCAAAGGCAGGGAGGAAGGGGACCAAACTCTAAATTCCCCTGAATTATTTATGGAGAGGTCAGTGGTGCGTGAATCAACAGTTTTACAAAGGAGGGGGTTTGGTCATTGAAGCCACCTCTCTCCGGGAGTCCTCCTCCCCCCCCCACCCCCTGAAAGAGATCATTAGACCTTTAGACTTCACGTGATGTCCTAGATTGATCAGTCGAAATCTTGCTTTAAAGGGACGCATCAGGAAAGGTTTGGCAAAACTGTCAGAAAAGTTGCTGAATCAACTCAAAAACGACTGGTTAAATACTTACGAAAATGATTTAGTAAGTATTATATGTCTGACTGACCTTTGGAGTTAAAGCAAGTGTCAAAGACGTGTAACTGCTGTGGGTTCTGTGTGAATGTATACACCTTGATCATCGTATCTAGCACCACCACTATCCTGTTGAATGAGAGAGGCAGAGATAAAAGGTCATGTTTATTAAAGCCGGTTCACAAAAAAACATGTTGAAATGAAACTGCATATCTATTCTGGGATTAAAATTTTCAACTTTTCAAAAACTCACTGGTTCCTCTTTCATTAGTAGCAATATCAGATTTGTGTGTATACATGTAAACCTGTGGTTTCAAGTTTGAATCGTGATCATGTGACATAGCAAATGGAAAAAAAAATGCATTAAAAGTAATAGTGCTATGGTCATAAATGCATCATTTCACAGATTGGCTAAATTGAGTTTCCTAATTGCTTGGTAACGAGCTGTCTCACTCTCAGATTTCTAGTTTTCCCGTGGGTCTCATTTTCTACTCTTGGCTTGGGTTACATACCTATCTCGTCTCAGTCTCACAGCTTTCACTTCTGTTGAAAATTCCAACTCGATAACCGGCTTCTTTTTCAAGTCATCCCAAATCATCGCTGCAAAAGTAAAATAATCCATTATTAAGTATTGATTAAAAATACCAGTATGGAGGAAATAGTAAGAATAGGTCAAAGGCCTAGTCAAATGTGTCATAGGTCAAAGGCCCAGTTGAATGTGTCATAGGTCAAAGGTCCAGTCAAATGTGTCATAGGTCAAAGGCCCAGTCAAATGTGTCATAGGTCAAAGACCCAGTCAAATGTGTCATAGGTCAAAGGCCTAGTCGAATGTGTCATAGGTAAATGGCCCAATCAAAAGTGAATTCAAATCATTATTGAAAAGTTTAACTATTAAATAGGAGACATCACCAAGTATCAAATTATAACTATATATATTTAGGTTTTGTTTGCTTAAAGTACTGACTTTTAGGACAATGTTCAACTTGAGATCTTTCACTATAGGCCTACACAAATTTCAGAAAGTAATAGTTTTGTGTTTGAGATATGGATAACCATGAAGTTACAAGTCTATTTAAATGAAACCTCACCTACATCTGCCATGTACCATGCTTAGTACTAACGACTCTATGGCTTTACCTATGATTACACTTTAGGTAACTAAACACCACTAGTACACATGAACATGACAGATACGTTTGTAACTCGCTTACCTTTATTTCGAGGGTAAAATATGAATGCCTTCATACACCAAATGACAGCTCCGTTATTTCACTAACATCACAACAAGGTTTACATTCTTACCTTTCTTTGGAGTTTATGTGTGTGCCTCCTACCTCCTTTGATGGAGTCTAGGTAACTACATGTATAGAGCACTCTAACATTGTTTCACACTTCAACATGCTTACCTTTCTTTGGAGGTTATGTGTGTGCCTCCTCCCTCCTTTGATGGAGTCTAGGTAACTCCATGTATAGAGCATGCTAACATTGTTTAACACCTCAACATGCTTACCTTTATTTGGAGGATATGTGTGAGCCTCCTTTGATGGTGTCTAGGTTACTCCATGTCTAGAGCATAATAACATTAACACTTCAACATGCTTACCTTTATTTGGAGGGTAATGCGGGTGCCTTCCTCCTCCAATGAGTGCTAGGTAATTACACCTGAAGAGCATCTCCACGTGGCCAATGCCTCCATCAAAATCTGTATTACAGACCAGAAAGAAATACTTCAGTACCCTATAAATGGATAATTTATCCCAGATTTTCCAGCGTATTTTTGTATTAAATCATTCTTGAGTTTATATACTGCATTTGCAGTGATAAATCACATGTAAAAAAATAGCAATTGAAAATTCCACAAAATTTAGTTAAGTTTAATATATATTATTATATAATAGTTTGAAATAACGAAGACTTTTTCCAATACATTATTATTTTAATATAGAAAATTTATAGGCCTTACTTTTTGTAGCCATTTTACGGACTAAGGACAGTCATAGATAACGTATGGTATTCACAAAGAACCAGGTTGTGCTGCATGGTCTCCAAAAAACACATACCGGGCACACATATGGTATTCACATAGAACCACGCTGTGCTGAATGGTCTCCAAAACACACATACCGGGCACACGTATGGTTTTCACATAGAACCACGCTGTGCTGCATTGTCTCCAAAAAACACATACAGGGCACACGTATGGTTTTAACATAGAACCACGCTGTGCTGCATGGTCTCCAAAAAACACATACAGGGCACACGTATGGTATACACATAGAACCACGCTGTGCTGCATGGTCTCCAAAAAACACATACAGGAAACATGTATGGTATTCACGTAGAACCAGGCTGTGCTGCATGGTCTCCAAAAAACACATACAGGGCACATGTATGGTATTCACGTAGAACCAGGCTGTGCTGCATGGTCTCCAAAAACACATACCGGGCAAACGTATGGTATCCACATAGAACCACGCTGTGCTGCATGGTCTCCAAAAACACATACTGGGCACAAGTACTGTATTACCTTAGAACCAGGCTGTGCTGCATGGTCTCTAGAAACACATACCGGGCACAGGTACTGATTGCATTACTAACAATTACTGATAATAGGACTGTGTGCAAGAGCATTAACCCATTTATTATTCTTTAGACAAAGTTACAAACCTTGTCTTTCTTTCTCCCTCAGAGGATCAGTGTTATAGACACGGAAACCAGTCTCCATACCGCAAGCAAAGCAACCTAAAGAATAAAACAAAGAAGAAATAAAAGAACAAGTCAAATTTCGGATAATATTCCTCCCGTCACACGGCCCAATGATGTATATGTAGTATGCACCATTTCTGTTACACCTGTATATGACTATGTTATTTTCAGTTACAAGTGTAATATGACGTTATCATGTTATATATCATTTGTTGTACTTTACAATACAGTACTTCTATTCTTTCGAGTATGATTCTATTTCCTGCATGGCCAGGAAGATGGTTCTATATAATCATGTTTAGATTTGCTTCAACGTGCTTGCAACAGTACCATTTTGAAGGTCTTTCCTTGTTACGAACTTCGCCCGAGTCCCCACATATCGTCTCGGGTACATAATGACTACACTAACCGTGGGGAACGTTCTGTGATTGACATGAGCTGATGTTAAACATGTCCAGCCGTATATTACTCTTGTCTTCTGGTTCGTCCAGAATAAATCTTACTTTACTAAAATCTCAAAATGGTTTACCATGGTCCTGATTGAATGCTGCATGTAGCAAGCCATTGCCAGAGGAGGAGGAGTTGGTCAAGTTCATGGCAGAGTAGTGACGTTATATCGGCTCCTGGGACTGATATCAACCAATCAGAAAGATTGGTCAGGGGTTACGAAAATGCCACAAGAATGAATCTTGGACCTCTGCTGTTGGAACAAAAATAAAAGTATGGTCACATTTACATGAACTCAATTCACCTCTTCTGTATCCAAAGACATGTTTTTTATTGGACAAATTGAAACGAAACCTGCAACCTGTTGTCGTTAAAGTAATTGACTGCACTGGGAACTGAAGCACTAATTGTGAACTCAATTCATTGCTGCTAACTCTTTATTTCCATTGTCAATGGGATGTATGAAGTACCTGGTTCACAGTGCAGTAGATAAAGTGAGCATCTGGTAGTGGTAGGAGAATAAATATATGAGGATGCCACCTCCAGAACATTGGTATGGATTGGTGCTACACATCTTCGTTTGTCAATAATCAAAGGTAGGGAAACTTCAAACCTTAAGATTACATGTATGGTCCCTAGAGATTTGATCATTTATCAGCATCCAGTACTTTGTGAAGGATTCAATGCTGTATTGCCTGAGAAGAAATTCTGAAAAATTTGCATATATTAATAATAAGGGTCAGGCTACTGTGGGTATTCATTCCTAACTAGTGTGCCTAGCTACTTGTGTTGACCACTCTTCTTTTTTAACTGTAAAGCACTTAAATTGAGAATAGTCTAATGAAGGATTACTGCAATGGCTGGTTAATATTATACTATTCCTGGGAGTGTAGCCCAACCTTAATTAATATTAATAGGCCTCTACTAAATTACCACTATTTTAATGAAATGTAATGCTTTTTTGGCAGCAAATTAACCTTATTAAATAATATTAGGTCATTGAAAACTCAGAACAACATATTCAAGATTTACAAAAAGATGGCAATCAATAAGCTGATTATTATTTTTCAAAAGTTGGATAGCATTTACAATACTGTTAGACACCTCGCCAAGGGTCAGACGTTTCTAAGGTATCATCCACCAGTTCTTGGCTAAATAATTCTTCTTACTAACAACAGCGAGATGAAAAAGGTGAGCCCAAAGTTTGGAAAATACATTGAATTTCCAGTCAATCATATGAAAATGATTGGTAATGGCTTGAGTCATGGCAATTCTTCCAAGGATATTTAGATTTTACCTTTGGATCCCTACTGTGAACCACACCAGTGAGATATGCAATCTAAAAGTTGAAGCTAACTTGCCCTAAACATGTAAAAGTAGCATAAAAATAACAACTGTAATGTTACAACTGGACTAATAGTCTAGGCTACTTAAAATTGTAAAGTTCCCTGATTGCATGTCTGAGCATAGGCCTAGGTTAAGTCTCAGTCTGGGTAAAACACAGAACCTCACAAAATGGTTGGCCTAATAAGTGGTAAAAATAATACTTAACCCAATGGCAATAGTTCTATGTTAGGCCTTAATATTCACAAAAATTATTTGTTGATCTAGGCCTAGAGTTTCTCACAAGAAAACAGGCAACTACGTCCAGTCAATGATCTCACAATCTCAGTTATGACGATGATATAATTAGGTCAAAATTAGTTAGGTTAGTGTAGTCAAATGTAAACTGCACAGTACAGATCCATACTGATACTGTGATACTGTATTGTGATAGAGTAGTGTAGGCCTAACCTAGGCTAAGTAATGTGTACAGAGGGCTATTATACAACTTACAAATACAAGTCAAATGAGTGGGACACTGGGAGTGACTAACGTAAAGTTTGTCGAACTTGTGAAATTCATACATGGATAGATGGTGTTAAAGTCCAGCAATCAACAAGTTCTGAAGTTTCGATCGGCGTTCAAGCAAACTCTTAAAGTAGTTCGAGAAGGGAATTTGAGAAAAATCTGTCAAAGTGACTGTTTTGATGTCGTGTGAAATAGTGATTAAAATCCTAGGCTTCTTATTGAAGGAAGTATTTCCGCGAATTATTAGTGGGGGCGTCAACATCTCAAATTCTTAATATCTTGTCCCGAACTCGACCTCAGTACTGATTTAAGGAAATCTAATTTTAGACTGGATAAAATCTCCCTTACTCCTGCAAAAAATCTCGCCTCCTGGAAATGTATCAAAATAGGTCATCTGCGATGTCTACATGTTCTTCAAAATTGTTATTGCAATCTGTTTTTGTTAACTTATCGTTAACATTTGATGCACATGGATGTTTAGTACGGTACCTGTCAAGTTTTGTCTGCATGTGTACTTAGAATGTCGCATAAACAATATATTGTATTACAAATGATATATTCCTCTGCGGTTGAAAGGGAAAACATTTCAAGTTCAATTGCGATGATATGCTATTATTTTCAACAAAAGGACTCTTGTAATTATAATTTCCGAGAAAGAGCCCTATAGTTGAATATACCAAAATGTTAAAAGGAGATTTTGCATTAACAAACAGAAGCACTGACAATTTTCAGATATTCACAGAAATATGTAGTTTATGGAAGGCGGTAGGGGTATGCCCTGTATTCGTCGGTCTGCATCCCCTTCCCCCGCCTTCTAAATATTAAACTCAGTGGTTCCTTCCCCTATAGAATTATGATGTTGGTATTGCACGCTCACTGTAACTATATTGATTGAATTCATGTATAGCGTCCTCACCTCATGCTGCGACACTTACAACTAGTGGACCTACAAGATAGTTGTATTTTCAGAAAGCCGTTCTTTCTTCCGTATGCATGGTGTTCATATATTATAATATATGCTACCTACCCTATATAGAACCTCTGATAATGTTACTATATACAGTCTCCTCTACAGGAATTAATGAGGATTCGGTCAACGGTAAGGGGAGAACTCGAGGAAGGGAAGCGGGAGGGGATTCGTGTATCGATGCATGGCTAAATACAATATAAGCTAATCAGAAATAGTGGCCAATTTAACTTTCTTAGAATCTGCCTAGGGGTGGGGGGGGGGAGGGGGTGAGCATTCAATGTATAAAATATATGAATCAATACACAGCGCAGTCAATTGTTTAACTATACCGAAAACTGTATGCAACGTTTGTGACAATATAGGTCTACGCGCAGTGGCGTAGGAAAGTACTTTTGAGTGGGGGGG
>JAIPMN010003880.1:0-11006 GCA_020650975.1 Apostichopus californicus | reverse complement strand
TATATAATTATGTGCAGTATTGTATTGTCTTGTAAAGTACTGTATCGACTTGATACATAATTTGTCAAACCCATACGTAGTATAACAATGTGCAGTACTGTGTCGGCTTGATAAATACTTTGTCAAACCCATACATCGTATAGTAAGTATATAATTATGTGCAGTACTGTATTGTCATGTAAAGTACTTTATCGACTTGATATGTAGTTTGTCAAACCTGTTTATATAGCAAATGGAACATTTTGTATACCATTTTGCAATGCGATACTTAGATAAATTATTCCTTTTTCTTAACATGTACCTTACTGTATTGTCATGTAATAATAATAATAATAATAATGAGGATTTAGTATGCGCAGACATATCCACCGATAACGGTGCTCAAGGCGCATAACAATATTACCCTGGTCACTGATAACCTATCAAACAGAGATAATCCCTCCTCATGGCAACAGCTAAACAGCACCCCCAACTGACAGTTTATGTCACAGGTCCACATTTATACACCTGGGTGAAGCAAGGCAACAGAGAAAAAGTGCCTTGCCAAGGACATAATGTAATGATCTGGCCAAGACTCGAACCTGCAAGCCTTAGATCACTAGTCCACTGCCTTAACCACTAGACTACAACGATCTCACACTACAACTGTTGTATTGTAAGTTCATTGTTATACTGTATTTATACACAATCATTGTTATTATTATACACAATCATTGCTATAATTATGTACACAATCATTGTTATACACAATGCTAGTAGAAATATACACTTCCCAACCTGACTAGATCCACGTTGTTTCTCACACGTACAAATATAATATCGCACGGAACTACACCAATAGAAGAATGTCTTAGTCATTCAGAGGGCTTTGGTGTGACATAATAGAATCTCACCTGGACTATTCTATATCTTCAACTAAAATATATCGCCTTTTTTTCACAGGAAATAGTAACATCCTTTACCACCCTTTATGCTGCCCCCAGATTGGGTACAGAAAAGTTAACTGTGGCCTGCGAGATCAATTTCACGATCAGCATTTGTTTATATTAATTCTTCTCAACAGATCTACATTAACCAGCAGGTTAAATCACTAGCTGATAATCTGAGCAACTTTCAATCATTCTCATATTATACACAAATCTGGCAAGGGTTATCATTGTGAAACTGAAATGAACCATTTTATAGGCCACTTGCTAACTTAATGGTTTGTGTTTTTTTAAAACATAAAATACAAGATTTGCTCTAGACATTAAACATTCAGGCATTAAGTTTAACAACTGTTGCACTATTCTGAGAAACAAATCTAACAGTCTAGTTCTTTATAAAATACTCATGTCCTTTCAGAGCAGGATATTTTATCTTTACAAACACAACCAGATGCTTTTAAAGTAATAAATACTTTATAAACTTCTATTAATCATGAACTCACACTTTCGATCCAACACTAGTATCAGTCATATTGGCCAAAATCCACTTCACCTATGTCTCTTTCAAACTCTGCCTCGGAGACTTGGTCACACAATAACCAACCTCCTTACTAGTCCAAAATATACCAACTGTATGCTAATAAACTTTATTTCAAAAGTTTCAAATCCTAAACCTTTCTTCATATATAAAGTATTCTAACATCACCACTCATGGAAAGAAAATGTCACCACAGTGAACAATATAGTATAACGAGAAAAAAAGAAAGAAAAAAAGTTACTGCATATCTTTCATGTTGATCTTGATGGCATCCACTACCAATAACTTGCTGGTAAATGAGATGCACATTTAAATCTAAGAGGAAGAGTGCTTTAGTGGTGAGGAGACATGTAAGCAAGGTACAAAAGCACTTTACCGAGTAGACAAGAGTGAGGAATGATCTGTTACTGAATCATCTAATTCACACAGGATAAGATCAACTTTAAAAAGTCAGCATGTTGCCTTAGTCAAGAAACACCATTGGCCAAAACACATCTGGAAATAGGTTACGCATGAACTTTGGACATTCAATGCAGGCTGGGAAACTCAGCATGTCATAACTGGTACTTATTTACGGATGCTACAAAACTTGCTTGTGGACGATATTAAAGCCATTAAAAGTAACCAGTGAGAACAGCAGAAAGGAAACCAACCGAGAGCATTCACTGAAACTAAACTGAACAGCAAAACTCATCCATCCAGGAAAATTTGAAGAGGACATACAGATAGAAAATAAACAAAAATACCAACATCTACAGTAGGTCACATGAAATTTCTGGATGGCCGAGCTGCAAAATGGAATGCAGAACTTTCATGAATCATGAGGGACGAGTCTTCAATCACTACCACTTCTGAACTGGTAAGAATTGACACTTACAATAACCTTCTTAATAACTGTTAGTTCCGTATTACAGACCACTCACAATGACTGTACAGTATGAAGTCAGCATAGCAACATGCCCTTTGCATCTCAAATAGGAATAGTTGACCATTCACTAAGTATATAACTCTATAAATTGCTATTGCACCTTTACTTAAAAGAAACCTCAGAAACATCCAAGAGCTTGAGGAAAAACTAAAATGCAAAAGTAATCTACTGATATATGATTAACCTTAATTAACTGTACTGTAATTACAAGAAAGTGAAACATCACATCCAAGTTAAGGTCCAGTAATCTTTAACACTGCTACACGTTATTATTAGAACTAATTGTCTCTGATATATGCATGAACAAAAACAGAACGCTTCTGCTTCTACATTTGCACAACACATCCACGAATGAATCCGAAATGAATGAATAACTGAAAAGTAGAAATCCTTTGAAAAGAACTGTCAGTCTTGATTTCCAAACGAAAAAAGGGCTTGAGTCAAATGAATCAATTTAACGCAAGAGGATACTAAACCGTTAGCGCCTGTAGAGGAGGTGGGTTTGACAGCGAGTTAAGAAGTGCACACAGTATGTCATACAGAAGCTGAACAGAAAATGAACGTCAGTATTATATCTACATACCAATTAATGAAATATGCAGACAGTGGGTTACAAACAAATCTTAAGTCTCCAGACTTTCTTTCATCACCGGATAAATTAACTCCTTTACCCAAGAGAATTAGGAAGTAGCAGATGAAAGCCGAGCTTCCTTAGGCATCTGAGTCTGTTAGAGTCAGATAGGAAACCACCATACACTTAATATAACGTAATATATACTATATGATGATGATGACGACATAGCTACTGTATTAAAGGCATCCAAGAATGCTGCTGCATCATGAAAATTTGCCCTACCGTGTAAAATGGGAAAAAAACCAAAAGTGGAGAGACGTACCTCGGGTGTAACATCCGTTTGGACATCATCAAGGTTTCTTTTCTTCTTTCCTTTACTTTGAAGAGGTCTGACAAAGTTAGCACCAAATGAGTGCAGATACAAACAATCACCAAAATATATGGTTATGTAAGATAAGTCAACATGCTGAGATATTTTCAGATTTCCAAAAGCAACATTAGATAATTTTGTCCTTTTTGGATAACAGAGTTGGTTATTTCATGCTCAAATCAATCTTTGTTTTATAATGCTAAGATCTCTTCTGTCCCTACATAGAAGTTTAACTCATTAACTCGAGGAAGTCGGTCAATTAAGAACTTGGCGATAGAGATGGCATGAAGGAAGTGTCACTTGAAGTATGCTCGCTGCTGAAGCAGTTCTTGTAGGGTAAAGCAGAACAAAAATTTTTTTGTGTGCACCACTAAGAACTCTTGTCAGGTGTAGTCCTAGAAATAAATGTCACAGTTCATTAACGTAGCTGCGGTGGTACTATAATGCAAGATGAACATCACATCTGTACGGGCGGCAGTGACCCTATCCCATTGCCTCTTATTACTCACAGGAAGCCAATAACAAAACAGAAAGGCCTGACGGATGCTACCCTGACAGCTGATCTGCGTACGTGGGCATCTCAGGTATCGAGAATGGTCAAGAGATGTTTGAATTTCTGGTGCGTACTGTGGGAGGGGAAGATGGAGGGTCCTACTTGGGTGTCCTGGTACTGTGAGACTATTGCAGAAAATGATGGGAGAAAGTCAACTAAAACAAGGAAATATAAAATATGATCATATTTCAGGAGATTGATGGCTCTGAAAATTAATCAGTTAGGAAGGAAGTTAATCTACAATGGTCAATACCTATTATGACATTGCACACTCCCAAGTCAATACCTTCACTGCCACTCTTCTAGAGGTCACTAGTGTAAGTAATCTCAACTTCTGATATCAGTACAAAGTCTGTGAGCTTCTCAGATTGGCACAAATTTAGAACTTGCAGTACCAAGTTCAAACTTTAATGTTGAGAGCATTTAAACTTCTTGTACAAGAGCAACATGCACTCAGTTTGTGGTGTAAAGACTGTAGCAAAATCTCAGAGTTCGCAAGTTTGTTTATTTATATTTTTTCTCTTGAAGTACAGTAGATCGGTCTTTTTTTTTGTATTTGAATTGGTTTTCTTTTATCTACTGAATCAACCCTGGTTACGTTTGTCATGAATTTAAGATTATGTAACATGAAAACATAACATTAGAATGTAGCTTTAGTTACTGTGATTCACCTACCTTTCACCAAAATCTAGTTTATATGTTTAGATTTTAGTTGACTGTCATACTGACAACTATCTGTGTATTTTGCCTTAGAATGTATGTTTGGTGCAATTTAGGAAATTCAAATTTGGCTTTGTGCTAATTGTCAGCTAAAGTATTCATCAGATTTTATGCCAAGTTTATGTTACTGACCAGACCCACACTTTGATGTTCAGCTTTAGATTGATCGATAAGCAGGATGCACTTTTAATAATGACCCTGTCTTCCGTATAAGACCCCGCTCTCACGATCACTGAACATGAAATTCTGTACTACTGTAGATGAAAGGTTGCGACACCATAAGCCAGTTGAAAATTTCCTGTAGAAATTTGAGCACAGGTGACCATTATCTAACTTTCTAGCATGTTTGGGAGATGGGGGGGGGGGTGGGGGGTGGGGGGATAATTCTGATGATCCTATAGTGCTCTGAAGCTTTTTTCTTCAGTTCGGTAGAGGATAGAGTGCAGAGTTACAATTGAGCTTGGTTACATTTGTCTTTCAGTGTCCAGAAGGCTATACAGTGAATGGTACCTACAGTCTGATCTGAAAGTAGATCCGGCATGTTAGTGAGTGCATTAGCCTGACTCGTGAGTTTATCCTTCAGTTTTTTGTCAATTTAGTTTGAGTACATATATGTTTACCTCACAACCTCACTGTAGAATAGGCTAGGCAACAAGTGCTCTCAATATTATGCTTCACTTATTATCAGAAAGACAGAGATGTTGAGCACTGAGAGTTATCATTAAAGTTGTGCGTAAATCAAAATTGATCAATCCTTTTCATGTTCGATTTCTCGGTTAAATGTTTCATGATATTCACAACACTAGGGTACGTACACCATTAGAAATTTGGTCTACATGATTCATTTACCAAATCATCCGGATGAATAAATTAACTTGAACATTAGAAAAGTTTGCAATATTCTGAGTAAACCACAGAACTGCCAAACTCTTTGTGATCAAATTGATTCAAATTCATGTACGCTTCAAGACATTAACCACACCTCACACATTAAACGTTACTTTTTGCAGTTCAAGGAAATATCTTTCTTTCACACAAGGACAGAAAGCAAAATGGCTTTGTGTTTCCTTGCTAACAATCCATATACGAATATGTAATGTAATAAGCTGCAGATAAGATTTCAAGTTTTGACTAAGTGCTATTAACTTCAAATGATGAGCTACAGTAGGTATTGGCAGTTGTGTAGAGTAAGTTTTTCCAAACGTGTTTTGGGACCTCTTGAAAATGAACTTTGACATTCTCATAATATAATGTTTTTTTTGTAATTATTACTAATTAAGGTGGAGGACGTACATACATGTACCCAGTTTGAAGTTAATCTTAAAAGAGCTGTAGACTTGGAGCTAATATTGTGTTTAAAGTTTTTCTTATTTGACATCTGCTGACCCTCGACTTCTACAAAAAAACAACGGGAGCCTTGTACTGTACTCACTATCTACAGTTGATTCACATACCAAGTACTAATTTTGCCCCACACTCTCACTATACCCTCACTATAGTGATGTTTAGATACAGCATCTATAGGTTAGGAGAGTTGATTCTCATCACCAGGGTGTTTGCATTGTGGACGTGGTTGAGCCTTATCTCTCAAAAGATGCCAAGTGCCTTAGTGGTGGATTTCTTTGACAAGTCACTTGTTATTCACCCATGTTGGGTTTCAAAGATTTATACAAATACTGATAATTTTGAACCCTTGCTTGGCACTTCATCTCCAAGTGTGGGAATTGTGTATTCTGCACTTTGATTGGCAAAATACCTACCAGACAAACTAGTGCGGTAACACACTGCTGTTTATCCAGCTGTGTGGCGATTATCCAGTGCAGTATATAAAAATGTATGCAATATCTATTCAGGGAGCTGCTATTTCAATAGCAGCTTCTGATCCGTGAAGCTATATGGTATAATAGCAGTCTGCACAAACAATTGCAAGCAATATTTTCAGCATAAATTTAACTTTCTTGCATCAAAAAAGGCATTTTGAACATTCTGGTATGTTAGAGTTATCTAACATATATGTTTGAGTGAAAAGAGATTTACAAAAAGCAATGAACATTTTTGCTGCTTTTAAAAACCCATTCGAAATGGTGTCTTAGTGACCTAGACCTACACTCAATAAATGCTCCTTGACAAGATTTACTGCAGTAGAAACTGCAAAACTAGCTTTGTTTATTGGACATCTGAAATGGCCTGCCTACTGTACAGTATGCTTAATACACAATGTGGGCTCTCGTCAATTAGTAAAGGAGATTTGACTGTCAATACTTTGGAGTAAATTATGTATAGCCTAACTTGTGGTAATTCTGCGAGTTTCTTGCCTTCTCTATACAGTAAAGTTATGCAAATGCGTTATATGTTGGGGATGCCTGTGCATAACTAATCATTTAGGATTACTGTGATATCTCTGACATACTCCAGACATACACTCCGCTCCAGTAACATGCATTTACTCAAAGAACATCTGCCTAAACATACATGGGGTGACAGATCGTTTGAAGTAGCTGTTCCTGGCCTCTGGGATTGATTACCAAGTCTACAACTCAAATGTTGTGCTTCCCTCACTTCATTCAAAACATTTCTGAAAAATCATCTTATGCGTCAAGCATTCAACAATGTTAACCAATAATTCTTTTGTTCATTGGTTTTTGCTTCGTTTCTCTCTTTCTCTCCCGCGTCATGAGCACCCTTCCGGGTGGACATGCCCGCATTATAAATCACCATAATTATTATTATTATTAGACCATACTGGGCATAGCTGTCGAATACCCCGCGTTATTGAAACTTAACCAAAATACGGGCTACGAGGTTAAAGTGGATAAGTGATAGATGGCGCTAACTTATTTACGGAAACATGTGTATGCTTTACTATAAAGAATGACTTCGTAGCCCGTTGGCTCGTAGCCACTAAATTCTTCAAAATTTAGGGTTAGGGTTAGGGGTCAGGTTTAGGGTTAACCACTAAATTCTTCAACTAAATTCCACAACTTCTGACTTCGTAGCCCGTTGGTTCGTCGCCACTAAATACTTCAACCCCCATTCCACCACTTCTGACTTCGTACCCCGTTGGGTTTACTTAAAACATTCGAAAAAAGGGAAAAAATATCAAAGTCCAATAATCTTAACAATACTATTATAGCGCCATCTACTCAAGCACAATATAAGACTGCGTTGGACGTTGTTCGTCTCCGTCAAAACCACAATCTTGGATCCAGCGGGGTATTCTGCAGCTACTCCCCATACTGTCAACAGGCTTAGTTAGGGCTAGGTTACTGCAGTTTTTACTAAAGTTTCAGCCATTTTATTGTAAAGTCACCTTTTATATGTGGTTGTCTGCTAAGCACAGAACCTCAATGTTAGTCATCCTAAGCTAGACCAAACTTTATTTGTTACATGTTAGGCCAAATTTATATGTTTTTGTTAGGCCCAATTAAAAGTTAGGGGCCTAGGCCTAACGGTAGGTGTGCCTTTTATCATTAATGTGATTAGGCTTATGGATATTGATAACATTACCCTCCAACATTTCCTCCGAACTCTCCTTCATCGTCGTCGAAGCCTAAAGCTAAGCTCATTTCGATATTCTGTCACACGTTTGCTGCAAGCTTTCTTCTGGTTTTTAGCCTTCGTGCGATGCAACTGTAATTGTCCAGCATTAATTGCCGGGGCGTTTGTCTATTTATCCAGCACTGCTTTTCTATGTTAGTTGTTAGTTACACTGGCTCTATGAGGTTCTAGGCTGCACCCAAGTTAAACTCCTTACACAGTATAGTAGTGGAGCCTAACCAGTCGGTGCTGCAAAATTAACTGTACACATTTCAGCTTGTGA
The DNA here is from genome assembly GCA_020650975.1 of Apostichopus californicus. Lineage (NCBI taxonomy): Eukaryota > Metazoa > Echinodermata > Holothuroidea > Aspidochirotida > Stichopodidae > Apostichopus > Apostichopus californicus. Next base: position 2,577 of record JAIPMN010003880.1, on the reverse strand, counting down.
CTTAAACTATATTGACACTTCTACGTAACGGTATAAAATTGTAACGTTGCTCTGTTACTACTGGTACAATAATGCTAAAGGTAATGTTAACTGCGGAAGGTAGTTTGCTCCTGTTACATCTTCTCGTCCGTTTAAGCAAGGGATCCGCCTCCCAAACTTTAGGCATTGGGAACTATTCGTTCAAGAAGGTATGTATGTTTGCATTGCGTGTAAGCATGTATGTAAAAACCACTTTCCCATATTATGAATTTGTCGTTTACTCTAGGTAATTTTCCAAATAATTTAAAAATTGCTTGTGTTATGCCCATTTTTAAGCAGGTGGATCCTCCAAGAGTAGAGATCGATATATTTCCATTTCACCAAGTATCTCTCAGTTTTAGACAGAGTAGCCTTTAATAGGCTATATAAAGTCTTAAAAATAACAACATATTATGTCATCAATTTAGTTTCATACCAGGTCGGTCGACGGCACATGCACTCATACATTTTACTAAACAAGACTTAGAGTCACATCACTTGCACAACCACTAATGTCATATATATGATCTCTTGTAGAGTTTTCAGCATCCAGTATGTTGGCGAAACCAAAACCACCCTCAAGAAGTGATTCTAGGGTCACAGATCCACAGTCAACACCATGAAGACTGAGGCCCCAATTGGAGAACACTCACCTTCCCAACCATACCATTAACGACATGTCCCAACAGGGGATTGAATCCTTAGGTAGCTGTCCTGACCTAGTACGAATCAGCAGAGAGAGACTGGATGCAACGCCTTTGCACCATTCAACCTCATGGGCTCAACATTCAGGAAGGACATGACTAACTTTTCTTCTGTTCCCCACCCTTCCATCTCCCTTTGTCCCCCCCCCCCTCCCCCTGTCACTCCTCTTCTCATATGTAGCTCTCTTCCACCCTTTTTTCTCATCACCTTTCTGTCTTTGTCCTTCTCTAGTTTATACCCTACCCCCTTCCCTTAATGCTCTCTTTATCCCTCTACTGTTTATCTCCTACCTCTCCTCTTCCCCTGTTGGTTTCTTTCTTTCTTCTCTCCACCCTTGTCTACTAATCCCCATACATCTATCTCTTTGTGTTCACCATGCTCATTAACCTGTCTGTATTCTGTGCATGTTTTCGTCCCTTCTGTTACTGTTACTTGGCATTTAGCCTCTGAAGATCCTGCTAGGATCGAAACATCGGGTCAACTTACTTTTACACATACATTTTACTAGTCAGATAATTGCAGGTTTTGAAAAGAGAGGGATTTATTTCTGGCACATATTTTGACCTGTCCAAGGAATTATACCCTTGATCATAGCATTCTAATTCAAAAATTATCTCATTCCCTTGAAATGGTCCACAAGTTATTTACGTGAGATTTGTCTTACTTAAATAATGCAAACTCTGATCTCTCTTCCATATCTTATGGGGTCCCACAAGGTTCCATCCGTCGACCACTATTATTTATTATTTATATTAATGATCTCAATTATGCTAGCACTAAGTAACTTACTATCTGCTGCGCCGATGATACAGTACAACCTTTATGTTGTCATCCTGATCAACATTCCGTCGTTAGTACAGTTGAAGCAGACCTAAATAAGATTTATCTGTGTTTCCACAGATGGAAAGGGTAACTCAATTTTTAAAAGAGAAGAAATTTAATGGCATCTTTTTAAGTTTGAGAATGATAACACCACAATAATAAAAAAGACAACATTTTTTGTTTGTACTAAATTTAATCTTGTGTTTATTTCATTAAAACCACTATTAATGATTTATTCCAAATATTCTGTAATAACTTTCATAAAATTTTGTCTCACAAAAATTTACCTAGACAAATTAGATACACTACTTTGCTTATCCAGATTATGCCATTCACCTTTGATATGGTGTTAAGCACCTAACTTAGTATTGAACAGCAGGGGTCTGCAAACATTTGGACCCACGGTTCCAGGACAGCAAGGTTGTGCTAATAAATACTAGGTGTGAGATTGAAAACTGTTACTTCTGCACCAGGAGCAGTGGTCTAGACATTCCCTGGCAGAATGCAAAAATCCCCGACTAAACCATTTTGACAACTGACGATGGAAGTTGGGGGAGGTGGCATGGCCATGGCTTTCCCCTACCCCGCCCCTTTCCACATGCAACCCACCTAAATCTTACAAAGAAATCGATCTAGTTTGATCAGACATGCTGACACAACTCATTGCAATATCTGACATAAAATCTGAATGATAGGTCTTACACCCGAATGAAAACAATTAGTTCAAACATTAATTTGGAAGAAATAACAGTCTCTTATCATAACAGTAAAAAATAATAGCTCCATCAAGGCTGGTTTTTAAAGTCAATATCAATTGCAGATTTGTGGTGACTTGAAATGTGTTCTGTAAGCCACCACGATAGAAGTCAATCTTAATATGTTCATTACATTAAGATAGAAGAATGAAGAAGTTGGGGTGGGGATGGGTGGGATAGTTGAAGCACAAAATTTGTCTTACAATTGTTTCATGTTCTTTGTTCAAAATACATAATTGCTGAGGTTAGAAACACAGAGTGATAGACAATGAAAATG
>JAIPMN010003879.1:15523-39516 GCA_020650975.1 Apostichopus californicus | reverse complement strand
ATATATAGAAAAATGGTTAATACACTCTCATGTTTGAAATTCATCCAGTAGACAACTGCAGACCCACGAAATAGTGGGAATGTTGAGAAGCTGGGGAGACATGTAAGTAGGCATGTCTTGCTTAAATTGATAAATTTTCAGTCAAATCGTGGAGGATACCAAGCTTCTCCATGTCAAAGTGGCTAACTTCATAAATCTCATTTATTACAATGTTTAAAAACCATTGACAAAAGTGAGGACAAATCATTCCTATTGAAAAGGGCGAATTTTTTGTCCTTATGTGAAGACATAGATCAGCAATTCCATTTCTTGAATTCGTCGTGATAAGGGTGAAAGGAGACATTGATAGTTGTCTGCTGGACGGTTGCCAAACATCTTGAAAATGCATTGTGGGTAATACCAACGAGAAATAATTGAAAAAAAAATGAACTATCGGATATATGGTACTGTAATTTGAAATCTACTGGCGGCAAGAAATTTTGGAAATTAAAAAAGAAATTGGAGCCATGCATCTAGCGAGAAATGGAAAAAAGGAATGTTGTGATATAATGTGGAAATGACATTATTATCTTGCAGAAATATTCAATGTCAACTAATGTTATATTGCTATTTAATTGAATATGCAATGATTTGGAATAGCAGCCAAGTGGGATGATTTTCTAATGGTATATATCAATCTATACACATTGGAGCCATGCATCTAGCGAGAAATGGGAAAAAGGAATGTTGTGATATAATGTGGAAATGACATCATTATCTTGCAGATATTCCATGTCAACTTTATATGTTATATTGCTATTTAATAAAATATGCGTATGATTTGGAATAGCAGCCAAGTTATAGATTCTTTGCAGGATGCATTAATTTTAATGTTCAGTGTGCATGTTAGAGGTTTCCGGGATACAAATCGCCACACAGATGTGCTGGTTGTAGCTTGTTTTTTGTGGGTAAAATTTAAGCAAAGCATTTAGTACTCTTTATTATGACTTCTAAAAGAACTCAATATAGAATGTGGCCCCAACATCCATAAAATGTCTTTTTCTTGAATACTAGTAAACCGATGATTCCAAAGCAGTTAGAGGAATTTTTATGTGAGAAAATTGAAAATAAATATATTAGATACTGCATGAGGTCAGCTAGGTCTGGTAATTAAAACTATACTCCAGTTTTTAGCAACAGTCTAACAACTTTTGAGAGAAAATTTTGTGGGTTTCGAAAATATGGACTATTAAAGCCTTCACAGGGTTTTCTTTTTCTTTCTAGTGGTGGAACAGAATCAAATCAGGCAGAAGTTGAGGTACGTCAGTAAATTACAGGAGAAGCGGTCATTTACCATACAAGCCGGCTGTAAAAAACTATTCATGAACAGCAGCCACCCAAAAGAATTAACTTTCTAAAAGGGAAAACCCCTGACTTTTATCAAGAAGCTATTTTTGGATATGATGTAATGTTTCTCCATGCATATTACTAAAGAAACGAACGAGGACAGTTGACGTGCATGCAGATACCCTACATGCAGATGCAGGCGAAAGCTTAACTGCACTTTAGATTGGGCTTGCAAGCCTACATGCAAAACTTTTCTTTGTCTGTGTAAGTTTTGGAAGCTTTTAGTTCATATAAAATATCAGTCATAATTCATCACTGGCTATTGTTTTGACAAATAAGACTGTTTGCACATCTAATTCTTGAATTTTGCCCCATGAGAGATGTTTTAAAGTGTTCTCGCTTGTTTACTGTTATATCAATTTTGAAGAAAAGTTCAACGGAAGAATATGAAAAAGCTTATAGAAATGGAAGGACGGAAGACCTTTCTAGTGGCTAAGTTTACATGCTGTGGCTTCCTGGTATTACAAATGAGGCACAATTTTTTTCAGAACTATTTTAAAGCTAACATCAAGCAAGTCTCATGAATAGACAAAATGTTTTCATCATTTCGCTTGGTTCTTAATTGCTCAAAATAAACCAGAGAGATCATCTTTTGGGTCTGAAAATGTGACAAAGTATGACACTTTTTTTTAAAAAATTTTTTGTGAGTTCGTGATTTTCGCTCATTTTGTTGTTAGACTTGCAAGTCCATAACTTTTGATGAAAAATGTAAAGCAAGACAAGAAAAAACAGACAAAAAAATGTGTGTATTCTGCCAGTCAAAACAGAGAAGCAAAACATGCATAAGCTTAGGTTCATGCCGACCCTGTGACCGCCGCTAATTGTCTTGATCTTCTTTTGTTTTCCAGGCAATCCAGCTACAGGTATACGGGAGAAAGACACAATAAACAATCAAAATGCAGGTCAGAGGTCAAAGGTCACAGCTGCTACTAATGTTTTATATCAGCTGCAGGTATTGCCAGGAATTTATCGACCGAGGACAAATTTGCAATCCGGCAAACTTTGTGTGAAAGGGAGGGATTGATAATTTAGAGGAAGACTTTTAAGATCTGCATGCAACTTCTATTTGCAGGAAATAAATCTATTAATCCACAAAACAGAAAAGGAAAAAAAAAAAGGTCTCTTGGGCATCCAAATTATGATACTACTTCAGTTAGTGGTTGCTAGGGTCATTTATGAGGAGTTGCGTCTAGATTTACGAGGTAAGCTCTGTCAGTAAGCAGTAATATATTTTTAGCCAGTTTAAATCGATTTCATGCAAAACAGCCATTCACAGGCAAGTGAAATACTTTGGAATATTTTATGCTTCTGATATATTGATAATGCTAAGGGAAAAAAAGGTTCTGGGAGATTTCGCTTTTCTTTCTCAAAATGCTTTTTTATTGTTTGCAGAGGGCAATGATGAGTCAAAAAATGGTTTTATTGAGCATGTGCAAAATTTATGATAAGCAGAAGGTTGAAGCAATGTTTTCATTTCAGTCTGTGTGAGAAGGCCAAGCAATAAACAGACAGCCAGGTTGTTATTAAGTCATGAATATTCAGGCAGCCAGACTGTTCTGAAATTATCAATATTCAGATAGACTGCGACTAATCATGAATATTAATATGAGAATCTTCATTTCATTTAATTGCATTTTATCAGCAAATGATTTTTTGCTTTTGCTTTTCATGCCTATTTTTTTTTTTTTTTTTTAAATTTGCAATCACTAGCCAAATAGCATGCTAATGGGTGGGGTGTGTTGATAGCTTTCATATTGAATAGAGCAGAAATGCTTTGTTGGAGTAGAAAGGGAAGCATTTGTGCTAAAAAGCAGAGAGGAGTGCGAAGAAAGTGGATGTTATTGGATAGGCTAGGCTGGTTAGGACTGGCAGAGTTGATGCTTCTTACTCTGTGAAGAGCTGACACAGTCTGGAAGGAGCCTCCCTTCTTCTTTTTACCAACGGTAGCTTTGGTAACAATAAAAAATGTCAATATATCATCAACAAAAAAAAAACATCATTCCACTATAACATTACGAGATAAGAATTGTAAGAAACTAGATGTTAACATAGATCGATTCTCAGTCATGAAACATTTGTCTATATCTCTTAACAAATAGATAATGCAAAAGTAGTAAATTCCATCCTCATCAGCATTCCCCCACCCCTCTCCCCTACCCACCCACCGGCCCATTTTTGCCACCCAAATCACGATATTCCATCCTACCCTTTGGTACCCAAATTTATTCCTGGAACAACAAATTTCAAACATTTTCAAATTTAATTCTGAAGAAGTTTCAAATTAGACAACAGATATGATAATCTAATAGCTAAAAATTGAATAAATATTTACAAACTAACTTATTTAGAAATATCAATGGGGCAAAAGCAAGATATGGGAAAAAAAACTTTTCCCAATTTCAGAACTCTCTCTTCCAAATTTATAGTGGGAACATCCAGACTTTTGCAAACCAGAGATAATGAGTGTATATCGCTTGCAAGAGATATTTGTAGTATTTGTTAAATTTTAATTAAAATGGAGCACTCTTGACAATACTTGGCATGTTTCCTTGTAAAGGCAGGCTGATTGCATGCCTTTCCTTTTAGCTTTATACTTACACATCCCACCAAGAGCACTCAAGTTTAATAATGGTGCAAAGATGCTAAAAATGCTGACTGATTTCATTTTTCTTTCTTTCTCTTTCTCTCCCTCTAGTTTCTCTTTCTTTCTAACTTATGGATTTAATAATTCTGAACATTTCTAGCTCGTCATTCTTTCATTAAGTGGGAGCTCATGGCTTATACAAGAACTCCCAAGTCAAACTCTGAAGCAATATTGTACATAAAGAATGTTTTGCATATCTGTAATTTGTAGTACTTGAAGAAGAAGAAAAAAGGTGATTGAAACAAACAAGATTTCTTCCTGCTCAAAGAAGTTTTCATCATCTACTTGGCAATTTAATATCCTTACTAGTTGAAAACAATTACAAAATACAATTGTCCTGATTTCTACATGCAAATTAATATAGGCTAGAGACATTTACTATGTGAGGGATTATATGGCTAGGCTTCAATCTTGTTGTTTCTATTGAAATGTACATATTAACAGGAATAGTCAACATATGCGTATGATGTTAATGTCATCAACTTTATCACGCACACTTTGTTCTCATATATATTTACATGTCCAATGCAACTAACTGGGTATACCAATCAAATTAAGATGAATTCTGCATCTACAATTTTTTTTTTAAACAAGAGAGAGAAAATGAAAAGCTATTTTATTAAAGGCATTATAAAGACACTTACATGTTCCTTTGTCTTCAAAGAGTGTTGCGGAGAGAGCATCGGTGGATTTCTTGAGAAGTTCAACGACAGCCTCATTCAGAGGATCCTTGTTCTTGTCCAGCCATTGGTCGACATTGTACGGTACCTATATCAAATTTAAAAATTAAAACTCAGTCAACACTGCAAGATTTAAAGTATAAGAAAAAAAAGAAAAGCAAACTGGACAAAGTCAAAAGTTAATTCACTAAACTCAGCTGTGTTTGCAGTTTTATGAAAATTGGAGTCACAATCGATTATTAACTAGCATCAGGCAAAATGACCCTCAGAAAATTTGAACAAACTCATCTTGTCTGATCGAAAACAGAGATTCATATCTTTTTACCAAGTTAAGCCAGTAAAAACCTAAGTTTCTAGTCTTAAGGTGAGTTTTAATTATATACGTAGACTCGCATATTAGATGATTGTTAGCGGGGCAATGATGCTCTTGACTACATTGTGTCATACCATTAATCGTTGATATGTGGTGCAGTTTAAACACCAGCTTCCCTGTATAAGATACAAAACTGCAAAACCTTGTCTAATCAACTGTGGTGACTGAAATACCCAGGGAAATGTCACCAAAGTTTATGAGCAATTTCTATCCAACGACCTCCACATAAATGCAAAATGACATATAAAACTAACACAAGTTTTTGCATATAATATATATTAAAGGTAAAACCAGTATGTATTACTTACAGTAGTTGCTGATTATCGAATAGAACTAGTTTGTACGTATACTACAGATTTCTGTACTACTATAAAAGACACAAAACGTTTATGATTCAAGTTTTGTCTGGACTTTGAAAAGAACAAGTCTGTAATAGTTGGATAGAACATAGTGTTTTGTTCATTACAGCTTTCTGGACTTTGTATGTATTACAACTTACAGTGCCAGCATAATGGTGGACTTCCATGTGGATTTCATGAGCATGGGCCCTCTTGTTGGCGATGCTAGGCTTGCTGAAGTTGGGGGATTTCCCATCGTGATGACTGACCAACTTGTTCATGAAGGTCATGTCTGTTGCCTTGGGGACGATACACTCTTCCTCAAGAACAGCAAAGATACCCATCGGCTGAAAGATTGGAAATGATAATTCTTCTTAGAAAAAAATGCATGTTTAAGAAAACGGAGACAAAAATTGGGCTCTCAAAATTATCCTGACAGAGACTGCCATGATAACATGATATGAGAAAAGAACAGTAATAAAGGGGATGTACATTTTCTTCAAGGTCAACATTATCTATCTGACTTTACTCATGACAAAAGCAATTCTTTAAGCTTCATATGAGAACCGACTTTGTTTTCTTTATCTGTCGATACCATCACCACGTGCTCAAAACTTGAGGTATACTGTGTAGCGGGGAAGAAGGGGCGGGAACAATACGACAGTCGGTCCTTCGTGTTGTTATTTTATACCTACCCCTTCAATCAGAGTGATACAGGCTTGCAAATCAAGACCGAAATCGATGAATTCCCATTGAATACCCTCTCGTTTGTATTCCTCCTGTTCCAAGATGAACATGTGATGGTTGAAGAACTGTTGCAACTTCTCATTGGTCAGGTTGATACAGATCTGCTCAAAACTGTTGAACTATAGTTTGGAAATAATGAAAAAAAAAAGGGGAGAATTTTGAAAATGATTTGTTGTTCACCTTTGGTAATATTGTTGAAAATTGCTACATAACAAACAAATTTCAATCACAAGTATAATTTTTCCAATGGAATGTAATCCTTTTCTTCATTCATTTATGATGGAGGGGTGATGAACAAACCATTTATTAATATAGTATATCATAAATATAATATCATATAATATAATATAATAGTTGGATAGTCAGTTCTTATGTTACGTTTCATGACAGAGAAGGATTCCAAAGCACACTAGGCAGCTGGTAAAGCTAGGCCATATGTAAACCGTTTTGAACTTCTGAATGTATCATATCATCTGACCGAAAGCGAAGTGATTCGAACATTTTTTTAATTCTCTTTGAAAGAAAATTCCAATATTCAGTTTGCTGTTATTTTTAAAAGGTTCCTCAATCTATAAAAGTGTAAAAAAGTATTTTGTATTAAAATAATAAGCATTGTTAAGGAACTTTTCAACGCTGTTACTATTCTTGAAATGGCATTTATGGGAGCTCGAATTTTGCTCTCGAAATCATCACTGATGCATCATGACATGCTCATATCAGACAAAAGCATTATGATATTTAAATATTAGAAGCTCAAATTGCTCAGGTTGATACCACTTTGAGAAAAAGAAAAAAAAACCAGAAAGGTACCTCAAAAATTTCAAAGCCAGCGATATCCAGTACACCAATGAAGAAGTTCTTAGTTGCCTTAGTATCGAGATTCTTGTTGACGATGGCCACCATCCAGGAGAACATACGGTTGTAGATGGCCTTACACAGGGCACCGACAGAGAAGACAACCTAAGATCAGGTATAACAAAGTAAAAATGACATTACAAGTGATGAAGTGAAAAAAGATGGCCACCATCCAGGAGAACATACGGTTGTAGATGGCCTTACACAGGGCACCGACAGAGAAGACAACCTAAGATCAGGTATTACAAAGTAAAAATGACATTACAAGTGATGAAGTGAAAAAAGATGGCCACCATCCAGGAGAACATACGGTTGTAGATGGCCTTACACAGGGCACCGACAGAGAAGACAACCTAAGATCAGGTATAACAAAGTAAAAATGACATTACAATTGATGGAGTGAGAAAAAGTACCATGGTTGTAAATATCCTTAGAGATGGAGAAAGATGGATCAAAGCTAGGTGAACAGGGTAAATATTCTGAAAAGAGGTGCACCTAATCGTTACACATGATTATGGTTTATGCCAGATGACAGTTGAGAAAGAAAAGCAACGTGGTTTGTACAACGCCTAACGTGGTGGGATTGGCGGAGTAGATAATTCCAAACGGTGGCTATACAAAGTTAATATGATTGCCAGATACAAAATTGCATCACAGAAGATGAAACAAGAGTTGCACTATTAAAGATAGTAGATTACCTCTTATATACAAACGAAACATGGCATTACTGGGAGAAGCTTTACAGGTGGAGGTACACAAAACAGAGTGAAGAACCGTAGAGAGGTATAGAAAGTCATACGTATTTTTCCTATGAAATGAAAGTCTGATGAAATGTTTTGGGAGTAAAACAAAAGAAACTATATACAAGTCCTATTAACTTATAGCTAAAAACTGTTCTCATAAATGGGTCTCCTTTCATAGTGATGATGTAATTTACAGCTAGTAAAAATGAACATGGATTTGCATTGTGGAGCCTTCAGTTGAATGCAGTCAAAACCTTTAAGAATCATCAAAAAGTGTCAGCTGTGTGTGTGATGGGAGGGGAAGGAAGAGGGGGGGGGCAGGATGGGGGAGGAGGAAATAAAAAGGTATCACAAAAGCAAAGCAAAGATAGGCCTTCTGAAACGGTATGGACATACCTGAGCCATGTTACGACCTTGTTGCACATATTCACTGCCGACCTTGATACGTGGTCGAAGAATATTTTTAATAAGTTCACCACCATTGACACCAAGCAAGTAAGCAACTTTGTCAGCAACTGAAAGAGAAGACCAATGCATTGGTTGGAATAGTTTTGAACTAGCACAAAAATATAACAAGAAAATAAAGGTTTTTTTTTTTTAAGAGTAAAAACTAAGTTTTCTGTATTAAACAGGATATTCAAAGAATTAGTGGCCTAAGCATGCAGCTGAGTTATCTCTCCATAGTGACAGCAAACTATGAGTTCATATATAATTGCTATGTTTTCAACTCAGTATAGTTGATGGCTATCCTAGCCAGATGTTCTTGATCTGTCTATTGACAATGATATGAACTGTAACCTATGAAAACAACAATTCCAAAAGGGTTTGTCAATTTGATACATATCTTGGAAAGATATTATGCTATTTGTTGATTTGATAGATACTGTATGAAACCCATGTCTTTAGTATAAAGAGTCAACAATTTCCCCATCCATCTCTAGAGGTTTTAAGACTTACTCTCTGGTGTTTCGATGTCAGCCTGCTCATCACGAGGGTTCTGCTTCCATTGGACGTTACCAAAGATCATGATACCAGCTGTCAACTTGTACATAGCCTTCTTCTGAGACTCTTCAAAACCGAGGACAGTCAGAGCATCCTGAATAATTTGAAAATAAGAGGGCTCAGTAGGTAAAGAAGGCACAAATCAGGCTGAAGCTTTAAACATGGGCCATTGTGGCTAAGGCTCAAACTGTGAGGGTATAGGTTCCAAGGGATATGGGGTGGGGGGGGGGCAGTTGTCACCACCACCCAATAAATTGCTGAAAAATAACAACAAGAAATACAGGGGATGCATTGCAAAGAAATTTCAGATTAGAGCTACTTTCTAACATGCATCTGTAAGCTTGAAAATCATTATGATAGAACAAGACAAATTTCAAAATGCCGCAGCTTCAAAAGGCTTGCCTACTGGATCCCCCAGGACTCCCCTCTGTTGGTGGCCCCCCCCCCCCGTCCCAGCCAATAACTGTATACTTTTTGCCCCTCCGAAAAAGGTAGAGAAATACCCTCCTTTGCATTTGTATTGCTTTATGTTAAATAAAAACTGAATTTCAAGCTTAATTCCAACATGACTAATTTCATGCATGCATTAACTGTGTGTCTTTAAGATTTGGATTTAATAAACAGGTGAAGGCAGTTGACACTGTCCTCAGCATTGTTGGGGGAGGGGGGGGGGAAGCCTCAGAAATATCACATTTTAGAAATAAAACAGAAGATATAAAATGGTCAGAGGACAACATTTTCAGATATGTTTGTTGTTTATAGTAATCTAAATTTTGTTTCATATTTTAAACTTTCTTGCTCATGACTTGTCCATTTACTGTTACCATTCTTAATATTCTTAATATTCTTATGAACGGGAAAACTCACGTCTGTGATCTTCATTTCTTCGTCGTCCTTGATGTTATCAATATCAACGGTACCTTGGCTGACATTGTGAAAGTCCTTAGGGTTGGTGGAGATCAAAAGTTCCTCTGAATAAAGAAGAAGAAGAAGAAGAAGAAAATGAACAGAAGAGGAAGCCGAAAATAATGGGAGCGACAAAGCTTGTTTATAGCGAAGGGATCTGAGAAGTGATATTTGTAAAATTTCAACAATTTTCTGTAAAATTGCAGATTAGTTATATTAATAGGAAATTCCTCCAAGCACTGTAAGCTTCACTTACGTGTAAACTCTGGACCCATGATTCCGGACGTAAGTTGGTAAAAGATATGGTAGGAACGCTCTCCTGGTGCTTGACGAATGACACGAGACTTCTCCAAGAGGTCTACATCCCACAAAAAAAAATATCAAAAAGGAATGATAAAACAGACTGCATTCCTCATGCTTATTTAACCATATTTGTCTTGCTAACCATTAAACAGAAAGAACCACGTAGATTAAATGTTGATATCGTATCATCATATACATTCATATACATTCATCATATACATCAGACAGATTACATTTAAATAAACAACTAACAAGCACCAACCACGTGCTACAAACGAACAAACAAATAAAACAATCCCGAGTGTTTTGGAACTTTTGTCTCAAGTATATTTTAATAACTTATATCCAACCAGAGTCTTTGCACACTATACAGAATATTCCATATAAATATAATTCACTTTCACCGCAAATGATTTTAAAAGCGAAAAAGAAGGCAATACTCACAAGTCTCGATATCTGCTCCGGCCAGTTTTCCAGTTGCACCAAAGTGAATACGGATGAATTTACCCTGTTTACCATCACAAAGAGCAAGTTAATATAACTGAAGTGACAGGTCTAATGTGGACAGCACATAAAATGCCCACCATTATCTAATGTTTCTAATTCTTTTTTTCCTGTAAAATTAAAATAACTGCCGAATTCCCCAAAAATCTATATACATATACCAGAGAGGTCTATTAAAAAAGGATTTAAAAATAGATATATTAATAAATAAATATACTAAATCCTGTTTGTACTTTGCTAGCTGAACCTTGCATTAGCATATCATGCAATTTTCACTGAAATTGCACTGAATTTTAATGGTTGGTCCCGACAATATTGGATGGCAGTACATTATTGTATCAAGAAAGTTACTATTTTATCTTCATCGAAATATAAAAAAGTGATAATATATTATGGCAGAAAGCTTCTTATAACACCATTAAAAAGTTGCCATTTTTGTTTGTGAAACGATGAGCATCTTCTGGTTCAAAAAAAAGAAGAAAAACAAACAATACCAGGTACATAAAAATAAAAATATGTAAATGATATTCTCACAAGAGAAGCAAAATCCCCAAATGTTGCCCTAATAAATTTTATCAATATTGGTGCAAGAAATACTAAAACTTCAATAGACCAACAGAGACATATGCGATACAGTTAGATTGTACATTGACAAGTGACATACATGTATTATAGAGAAAGATATTTACATACCAGACAGCCACTAGAATGTAAACAATATGTTAGGTGATAGACATTCTCTACAGCAAAACATTAAAACATTGTAAATAGGCTTTTTGTTCTATAACAGAATTGCGCCTAAAATGCGCTTAATTATACCAGCGACGATAAATTTTCAGTAAAACTATGTCGTGATAAAAAAATTATTATTCTCATAAACACATTTGTTAGTTTCACTTTTTTAACTCTCTTTTTTCTTTCCCCCTTCTTGATTTTACTTTCTTTTTTCACCGTTTTTATAGATTGAAATTAACCGATGATTAAACTAGATTTAACATTTTTCATGACTAGCAGAAGAGAACAATTACTTTAGTTCTCTTGATTGAGTGGTGAATATGCAGCAAGAGAGCTGAATTGATGATACAATGTTCTTGTTTTATTAAAGATAATACTCTTTAACTATCTCTTTTTCCTTCCATTTTCTTCTTTCTACGTCAAATTTTGGACGTAAGCACTTCACAATAATATGTTTGGTATGGCTAGCAAAATAAAACCGTCATAAAACTGCAAACTTCTTGTGCTTCTCTTCAACCTCTATCCCCTACCATTCATTTCTCCCACCTCCTCCTCCTCCCCGCTCCTCATCCCCCCTCCCCCTCCCTCCTCGCCATTCTCTCCTATCACATTGTCATACTGTCAAACAATACTAAACAATGAAATCATGTCATTAACACAAAAACCAAAAAAAGGATGTCTTAAGGTAATGATCAATTTTTTTCCACAGCATCATAAACAAATGGTTCAAATGGGCTACTGGACATTTGAAGACAAGAATGAAACAACATCACATAATTAAAACATTTGAATTGAAAGTGAAAATGATTGAAATACTGCAAGGAACACCGTTCACGCTCGCCGATCAACTTACAAAACGGGAGGAGTTGTCGTTACGGATGGTCTTGGCGTTACCCCAGGCTTCCAGAGGAGGGTTAGCTTGGATGACTTGGTCCTCCAGGTTACCCTACACATTTTTTTTTTTTCAAAAATTCTCATTAGCAGAAAAGTATGCATTTGATGACAACAACAAAAAATAAATAAATAAATAAAAATGGATAAAAAAGGAATGAGATATATGTATAATGAAAAGTAATATTGATTGTTACAACTTTGTAGATTTTTTTTCTAACAAATGTGACACAACACTTTATTCTTAAATTATTAATGGTTGATAATTCAGCATATGGACCTTTTTTGACTTAATATCATGGAACTAAGTTTTGAAGAAGGGGCCATACAAATGTGTAGGTACAGTAGGAAGCCAGATATTGCACCGAGTCCCTAGCCTGTTTGATTTTGTTTATTCCACATTAATTTTGACATAATTCGAAAGTTAATTATCATCAACATTAATTATTTGTAACAATTCAGTTTTGTTTTTTGGTTGATAACTGTTTTATCACATTAAATGCTCAAAAGATAATTTAATTCCATGCTACGGTGTACCATAGACATAAAGAGGAACATTGGACCGAAAGGGCAAGGAGTCTCTCCTTAAGGAAGAAAAGAGAATTGATTTACCTAAGCTGCATACATCCACATCCTTCTGCCTGGATCCAAACTGTACATCATAATTAGCACTTATTTCTCGATGGTAATATTGAGAACATCTTTATTTAATAAATAGTCTACTTAAACTTCCTATTATCATAATGAATGTGACAAGCATCTTACTTCACCGTTGGCCATGTGACTCAAACATATTTTCAAGTTTTACCATATTTTGTTTTTTTTAGAAACTTTTTCCTCCAATCGAAGACTATGAAACAATACCGTTAAAAAGTGGCAGACCATACCATGTTTGGAGCAGCTGATTGCATGTGTTGCATTTCTATTTGTTAAGCCTCATAATTCCCATCCCAATTGACTATACGCAAGCAGATACATTTGAAAAACGTAATAATTTATGCGGTAGGGTAAATAATGGATACAAAAATTATGAAAAATGCCTGCATTCCTATTAGATTGGAAGGCCTTGTAAAGTTTAACCCCTTTAACCACATCAGTGGAGAAAACTTCCATTCTTTTATATTCAAAGGAGGCTATGTTGGCATGTACCATACCATGAAAATGTTGTAATTGTCGGTTTTAACTTTTCAATTTGCTTCCAGAGGTAACAGAACAGAAGATTTATACATCAAGTTGTTACACAGTAAGTGCAATGAATAAACTTGACTACATTTTGTACTCATGCAGCGCTGGATTAACACCCTGAGGCACCATAGACGCCTGTCCCAGACCCTCCCCCGAGCCCCAAAAATAGTCCCAAACTGGAAACACAAGGTTTGCATATCTATGCTGAAGTCCCCTAGACCTTTGAGGTCCCTGGGTCCTCATCACATCTTCCTATTGGATAATCTGGCACTGTGCTCATAGCATTAGATATTAATCAGCTATTGCAACCAGCTACATGGCGATATGGCAGGACTGCAACTTTGGTACTTTCATTAAAATGCATTTCCTCCTGTTTCATATTTCGTTGTATTGCCATCGATTGGTTAAAAGTCACACATGATCACAGTCAAGTAAGATGATTTATAAATAATTACCTTGTCTTTAAAATAGCTTAATTGTTACCAAGCAGAAGGGTTCTTTTTTTTAGGTTTGGGATATGAAAGCGAAAATGATTAGGTCATTCAGTTTGTGAAGAAGCAACAAAAATACCAGTTGAAACAGATTGAAATTTTTATATTCGACTCGACACAAGTCATGTTCCTTTATCTGATGGAAATTATTATAGAATTTAATTTTATACATATAACATATGATGTTTTGGCGATATTATGTAATTTTTTCACCTTTCCACAGAAAACTTCAAATAGACCCCAGAGGAATGAATTAAGTCATCAATTCCGTAAGAAATATATATCCA
This sequence comes from Apostichopus californicus, assembly GCA_020650975.1. Classification (NCBI taxonomy): domain Eukaryota; kingdom Metazoa; phylum Echinodermata; class Holothuroidea; order Aspidochirotida; family Stichopodidae; genus Apostichopus; species Apostichopus californicus. Next base: position 25,446 of record JAIPMN010003879.1, on the reverse strand, counting down.
AAAGATCTCTCCAATTTCAATATTTTAGGAACATTTCACAAAAACTAACCGTCTGATCGAGAGTGTGTGATGACGTGACAGACTGTCTACTGAATATTCATATCGTATACTCATAAAGTGCAAAATGTGATCTTCCCAATTTTTGTCATCTGTTTGACCAGAATTTATGTTGCCATTTCACAATTTACTTCCGTCCTACGTACTAGAGCATCACCAGGTTTTCAGATTGTCTCTGTGTAAGGGAATAGCGCCACCGTAATATAGACAGCACTAAAGCACCCACAGAAAGACACTAAGCCACATTTATATATTCCCAAATTTTGTCTTACCCTTTTCTCTCTTTTTATGTAACACTTTTTATGCTTTAGCCTAACGAACTATGGAAGTGAGATTATTATTTTCAAGTTTTTGATTTATGATTTTACTATATACACTTCCTTGTCTGATACAATGTCCACAATGACGCAGATATGGTGACTTGAACAAAATTCATTCTGCAGTAATGCAAACTTTCTTTTTCAATTTTAGCAAATAAATCAACTTTCTGATTTGCCAGAGCATTCCATTTCTTTGATTTTACATTTCTTCAATGGAAATTTGAACCTTGTTTTTTTGTTTAGTTTTTTTGTGCCCAAGAAGTAAATATTTTGAACTTAATATGAAAAACAAAAAACAATTAAAAGAGAATCCTGAGCTAAAAACATATTTTGGAGATTGACGTATTGGAAAGTTATTTTCTCTAGGAGAAAAAACACTGAATTTTGTCGTCAGTCACTGTATTCTGCGTTATTGTATGACCTGACCAGAACTTTCCAACATCACCGATGACACACGCGAGGTAGCATGAGCTCCGAGGCCAGCTCTGCCTTGGTGTCAACCATTGGCTAAAAAGCTCATGAATATTTATGAAGGCAACACCAAAGGAAGAGATTTAGAAAAGAAAGGGCTAACATGAGCAGCCCTAATGTACATAGAACATACCAATGACATTCAATAACCTTGCAACCAGCCTGGATAAATTGCTTCTGTAACAATGCAAATTATTTTAGAGGATAGCGGATGGTAAATTGCAGATTTGCGATTGGGTATCAGTGGAGGCAGAGTAAGAAGAGGTTCTCAGCTTTCGTAACTAGGCAAGAAGCAATTACGTTAACGAAGCTGCAATCTTTGGGAAATTTATTATTATTAATAAGCAACATAAAAAGGCAAGCAAGTGTACAATTATACCCATGAAAAATTGGCTCGGAATATATAGGTTTGAAACATAAATGGCCAAAAAAAAAATACCCCAAAAATTTGTTCATAATTTTTCCATTATCAAGTCCGTCATATAGTTCTGCATGAAACGAAATGGATATGATTTTTCCATACATATGAAAAAGTTTCACAGGAACACAGGGTCAAACTGACTTCATGTGTTACCCACTTTCCCTCTCTACAATCAGGTCAGAAAACTTCCGTTTTTCTGGTATTTGTATTTTTCTTTTTATATTGATTCAATTCTGTATCTGTTCCTTTCTTCATAATTATTTGGCCTTTTTGTTTGTTTTTTTTTCCCTGAAAATCTCCATGGTGACACAGTCTGAAACTGCGAATATTTGCCAAGATCTGCTGGCAGGGACCGGATACTAGACGAGAGCATACTTGAAAAAAATGATCTAAGAATGCTTGATTTTGATAGATTATTGGTAGATGTAAAGCAAGCAACAACAACTATTAAGGAGACTGCGAAAAATCAGGAAAGAAAATGCCACAGACAAAAACTAAACAGAACAAAATAAATAAAAATTAATCAAAAAATTAAAGAAACAAAGACATCTGCACAACATAAGGGAAAGTAAGCAAGGGACATAAGAATTTTATCTCAAGGTTGGGTTTTTTAATGTCATGAAACAAACACATAGCATGCTCATTAGCAACTTTTTAGAAACAAAACTTTGATATGCCCAAAAGCAGTCGGTGAATAAGCATCTTATTGCAATGTGGTCAGTTTTCTTTTTTTTTGTTTTTTTTAAATCTTTTCTGATGCAGTAGCAACATTTGTGAAAATGATTTATTCACAAAGAAATGCAGCTAAAGCTATGACAGAGGGAAAGGAACCATTTGCTTTCTTTTGCAAGTTGCTGTTATGCAAATTGCTATTATGCAAATTGCTATAGAATTATGCATTTTCAGGCAGAGAAGAGGAAAATATATATGAAAAGCATGTAAATCCAAGCTGGTTGTAGTAAATACGTTTGTCACTGGCTAATTCCACAATACCTTCTTTCCGCCCTCTTGCGACTCAGCTTTCCCTACTGATGAACTAGCAATGTTGGCAAAATACTGGATGACCTTTTTAGTATTCTCTGTTTTTCCAGCACCAGACTCTCCACTAAGAAAGGGGGTGGGAATCATTCACGTTAAAGCAATCATTTTTTTTACAGTTTCGGCATCCCATACATTTGCAGCTTTGTCAGTGGCATGCGCTGTCAGCGAATGACATTTATACCAAAAGGTGGGATCATATGTAAAGAGGGTTTTGCTTGATCCCTGGCTTTAACCTCAGTATCGGATGCTACGGTAACGTCCACAACATAAAAACATTTATGCTATCATAGAATTGATGTCTTGATAGTTTTTAGTCTCAAACTATTACAAAATTTTTCTACTTTTCAAGCTTTGAAATATGACTAAACTCCTCTTTATTGATTCCAGATCACACAGTTTGGTTATATGCCATTGTGACAGACTGACTAACTGACACTCACGCACACACACACTAAATGGAAATCTATTATGTCAAAAGGTATATTTTACATCCCTCATGGCATTTGTTTGCTTGGGAAATCAGTGAAATTTAAACGAAAGTACTTTTGTAAGTCCTTTCACTCAAATTTCACCACCACCTAAAGTGATATTCTTGTTGTCTTTTGCAATCCTTTTTTTTTAGTTGTTATTCTATTAGAATATAACTTGAAAGTTCAGAAATCATTTTGTATTTGTATTAACCAAGCAAGAAATGATACACGAGGTAGTGTAAAGTAAAATAGACCCAATCACATTTACAATGTTCTACTATTCTCGTAAGGCAAGATACCACCAAAGAGGAATGATAGAAAATATCAAGTCAGTGTTCAACTTGAAATATTTCGGTTGCTCAATTAGAATTTATTCATTGTAGCCGTGTGGTGTAGAGACATAGACGAGAAGGACACTAAGGCTTCTACTGGATAATTTGGTGTATTCAATCCGTGAAAACTCTTTAGTATCATTTACTCCTATAACGCAAATCCCGTGACAATATCTTCAAAGTGTTCTCAATTGGCCTTATGCAAAATTTTGGCGAAGAAAAATATATCGGAAAATTTCATTCTGATTTTGATGTTTTTGGTGGTATCTTGTCACAAAGAGTGGAGAGTCGCACATCAATCGAAACTAATTTCTACCAAAAAAAAAAAAAAGATGGGGGAATTCAAGGAAGTGTATGAACATGCATGGATTCTTATGTAATTCACATCAGAACCAAGCAAAGTAAAAACTATATATATACTATAGCATGAAGTAATGTAACCTACAATTACTGCAAAATAGAGTACAAATAAAGATACTGAAACTTATTGAATTATGTAAAACAATTAAATCACAGCAAGAAAATTAAAATAGTAAAAAACTTAATATAATATCGAGTTATCTATAGATAGAAATTCCATCCATGAAAGGACAACATTAAGGGAAAGGCAGACTTGAAGACGTCCACACTATGGTTGGATTTCTGCTGTTCTTCCAAGTAATTGGATTCTTGACCATCTCAAGTCATCTAAAGAAACTTTAATTATTCGAAAGTAAAGTTTGAAAATGTTCACAATTCGAAAGTGAACCCGTTTTTTTTTTTTTTTTGGCAAGCTTGAAAGCGAAGGAAAGGGTGAGGCCATGGAGAGAGCTCTTGTAAACATTTTCATTGTCAGTGCAAACAGTAAAAGCTTTATTTTAGGTTTCTCGGTGGATTCAAGTACTAATGGCCATGCAAAGAGGGTGATCTCATATAGCTTTAATGGAATCTTTCTTTCATTAATTTGGGGGTTGGAATGGGGGGGGGCTGCATTTGCTTTGTTATTTCATGCACAAAATATTATTTTGGCTGTTCTTTGAGAGGCAAGAGTAGTATGACATGTAAAGTAGCTGTCAATTATCAAGCTAAACTGGGGGAAATGGCAAAGCTTATATGCAATGCAGGTCAAAGCTGTGGATGGGGATCTGTGAATGGAATCAATGCCATGTGACTGACAAGTGAGGGACACTTGTGAAGCAAATTTCAGCTTTTATAAGTTTAGTTCAAAATTTTAAAACTAGAACGTGATCATTTTTTTTCTTCTATATTTTATTGTTTGTAGAATATTTTGCCGATATTGCACTGGCAGGGATTATGACTGCAGAAGCCATGAATGAAAGCAGGATGGTGACAAGCTATGGTTTGATATCGAAAGAATAAATTTAACGCATCCAGAAAAACTCTGCTCGTATGGGAGGATGGGAATTGTCTAGAAGTGGAAGTAGTACCATTGTGAGGAGGCTGCAGGTATTAAGCAAACGAGTGAAAAAAAAAGGAAGATTACGATACTTTTACTATCGTGAGTGTAAACCTTTAGGATCTCTGATTTCTTAGAAATCTCTTTGAATTTTCTTTGGATACTTTTCATTATCCGAGCCACTGATTTCCCTTGAAAGAAGATTATTTAAGGTAGTAGACATTGCTCACTGTTTTATACCTTTTGCCAAAATTTGACGGATAAACTGTCGAGAAAACTTTTATGCCCAATACCATAGATTGCTATGGTAGTGCCAATGTTGTAATTTTTCCGAATGAGACTATATGTGGACTTTCATCTCGAAGGAATTGATAAAGTTGATATGGTTTAGCATTGTATTATAACACCTTTAAGTTTGTGTCTAAGGCCTTTGCTACTAAAAAAAAGGTGGAGATGGGGAGGGGAGGGGGGAAAAAAGGAAGTTAAAATGTTTAAACTGATCTTAATGAAAGCAGAGCCATGCATTATATTTGATAGATTTGTTGACACATGCATCTACGATGGTGTGAAGATTCTTCATCAACGTCATATGCTCATGCAATCTCTTAAATTCTCTGGGAAGTATTCAAGATGATAATCATGTTCAATATGCAAGTGGTTATAATACTGAATCAGAGATTGATTTTGAATGACCACTTTCAGTCAAAAGACTTTGAATTGCAACCAATTTTGTACTAATGTTTATGTCAACTATGTCGCAACATAATCTTGTTAAACCAACTGGTTCTCAATCAAACTAATCTTCTGGTTGTGTGAGACAACATCCTTGAATGTAACAACTGCAAGAAGTTAGGAACAAAACTTTCAGCCCAGAAATAATTTGTAAAGCTTTGATTTTGAGTAAGTTGTTCATATTTCTCAAGTTTCCTTCAAATTGTTACTCGGATATATTTGAGTGGGCGCGTTTCATTTTGATGTTAATTTCCTATTCTTCCCAAAGAATTTACATTCCTAAAACTCACGTAATCAACATAGACTGGTTTTCGTGATCTGCGAGTGAAAGATAGCAAATACGTAACTTGTTGATGTCACCATGCCCAAGCACACAATAAGGAAAAATAACATTTCAACAGCCAGTATACATGTATATATCTCTGCCTCTAATTGAAAGTATATAATTTCAATTGAACTATCATTTTAGCCACTGGGATGAAAAATTGTAATTCTTATATTGTTATCCTAATACAGTTGCAATTTCTTTGTTTTGTTGTCCCAAATGTACCATTTTCTTTTCCATTCATCATTACCAAATGGTGAAAATATGACAATTCAGTGGAAATCCTGCAAGTTTAGGTCGATATTAACAAAAACGTTCCATTATTTTCTCTTTGAGTATTGTCCTCCTTGTAGATCTCTGTTTATAAATTGTTGATATCTGTACGGGGTGAATACAGATAATGTACAAACAAACATGTATAAAAAAACTACAGTAATATGTTACTTTCACGGGAGGACAGTTCCTACCTTCTTAAAATTGGAATCATTCAACTCCAGCACTCACTCAGATATCAGGTGCACCTAACCCCCCCCCCCCCCACCCCCACATACCCTTCCCCCCCTTCCCCTTATAGATATTGCTTCTACTCTGCATAACTCAAAATAGATCCATAGTGATTTCATGGAGAGAAACAGATTTATACTTTCAATATCTATGCTTTGAAATTTGTTCCCTTTTCTTTGAGGAACAGTCAAACATCAAACTACTATTCCCTTAATTCATTTACTGATGTCAAGATTACTTGACTCTGTTAATACACATACAAACAAGACTAGAGGTACACTGGTGTCACTGATGGATGATCCATCTAAAATAGTCGGTACAATCTCAATTTGAATTTAAGGCTGGCTTGAAACTCTCTCATTGTTAAAAATAAAATCGACCAAAGACGGAAAACTACCTTGCAACATGTCATGGTAGGCATTGTCAGCAATGGAATAGACGTGAGGTGGCATTTCAACTCTTCGTTTGCCTTTGTACAACATGACCACTTTATCTGTGTAGATCGGGAGTCTTCGGTATGGGTTGATGGCAACACAAAATAGACCAGAGTATGTCTGTATTGGAGGAAGATGGAAAAAATCAGTTCAGTATTTAAAGCAAAGAGTAGAGAAAAAAATCACTGTAACATTAAAGAGTATGATATATGGTATATTGGATAGATCACACAACATATGTTTATAATTTGGAATGTTACATTAAAATATTGACAATCTTTTGTGACATATTAAATGTAAATGTACATGTACATAAATTCCATTTTTCACTTACAATTATTAGCCTAATGAATCAAAAAATTTCCACTGCTTGGAGACTTTTTGCTTGTTAACTGCTTCAAAATTGCAAAACTAGTACTCTTGACTGAATCTGTCTTCAGTCAATGGGTACTCCGATGGCATCAAACACAATACATCAAATATGCAAAAATATGCAAAAAATTGCAAGTTTGCCCAGCATGTTTCCAATAGAACTGTACCTCTCAACTGACAATTTTTTTAGGAAACCATGAATATTGTGTACAAGTTTATGCAAAATTAATTTCAATTTTTATTGTCTCTTCAAGCTTTATTCTGCTGGGTTTGTGTTGTTAACATCTCATGATTAACTGGTACTACATAGTGTATAGTATAGTATTTTAGGTATTGCATTGCACATATATTACACCACTGCATCAAGCATATAGGCTCATCTTCCTATAACTGTTACTGTGATAGGCTGTCTATTGAATTTCTCAAGTAATCCAAATATTGCACTTAGAGGTTCTTGAGCTCCAATAAAGTGAATCAGTGATCTGTGAGTGCATCACATGGTACTAGTACTGTACATTAGCCCAACAGGAATATTTTTTTATACTGCCAAAGTACTGTATAAATATCTTAGGCAACTGGCAACAAAATGTCCCTTTCAATAATATGTATTTTGACAACCAACATCACCACCTAGTGCTTAAGATTTCCTTTGCTTTTTTTCACATTTAACAATTGGCTATAGCTCAAAGGCTGCTTTGTAGCATTGGATCTTGATACCTCACCAGTGCAAGAATGGTTCCTATCAGACCATTCAAATATTCAGTATATCGCCCCCTATGTGCGTCCATTCTTTGACATAAGTACCAGAGGTTCTTTTTTACTTAATTCAAAAGCAAAACATGCTTGGGGTACAACGAAAGGTAAAAAGCATTGAGATACATTCCTAAGATTAATTAACAAGAGTCTCTCCTGGTAACTCTATCATGCCGGTCGTTTCCAGACTTCCCATTGGGTACTTTTTTGTCTCGTACGGAGGATTGACAGGTTAATTGGGATGAGAAAGCTCATGACTCTCCTCAGCGGAATTGGGACAATTTCTTCTCCTGTTAGTGACATCACATTTAGCTCCCCATAAGAAATTCATGAGACAACAAAATATTAATCTCACTTTGAAGATATTTATCAGGAAGTTTGTGGGCACATAGGTTCTGAATATTAAAAACCACTAGCAACTTTACAATTAATCCAGCAACCCACTTGATCAAACATTCTTGGAATGCAGTGCACTGGAGTCAGTACATGACCAAGTTTAGATGTGGCAGAGAGCGTACAGAGGTCAAATATTTTTAGTTCATACATGCAAATGGAGAGTGCCTGTCTTTGTGGAGCATGTACAGTACAGTACAGCCAGCTTGTGAACTATTACCAATGATGCAATTCTCTTACAGTATTGCTTCACAAAATATTCTCTTCTTTCCTTGAGCACCTCCATTAAACAATTATTTTTCGTGGCATTTTGTTAATGATTATATGCCTAGAGGAAAACATCCTTTTGCAATTATCTAGGACAAGTAATTAATTTGATATCTGATTATCCATTTGTTTAAACTCTTATAAATAATAATCATCTGTTACCACTGGACACACTTGATGACAAATCTTTTGAGTTTAATCACAGTTAAAGTTATGTATTTAGTAAATATGAACAGAAACTACAAACTTGTGACAGAATGGTTGCCATGAAAGAATTATAAGTACACATTGTCATTATGATCATAGTCCTTAATGCACACTGCAGTAGATGCACTTTACTATATGTGACCAACTACTGTACTGTATGTTGATACAGTATGCTTGTTAATATAACACCAGTATTGCATTGCACATATTTCACCACTGCATCAAGCATAAAGCTCATCTTCCTATAACTGTTATTGTGATAGGCTGTCTTTTGAGCTTCTCAAGTAATCCAAATATTGCACTGAAAGAATCAAAGGTTACATATACCTAATATTCCAAGAGCAATTAAACCCTTGATAAGATGGGGCACATTGTAACAAGTATGAAGAGATATGATTGGGAATAGCTGATGGTATACAGGCACCCAAATAATGGAGAACCTAACATATTCACTGTTGTGGGAAGCAATTGACAAACAACCCCCCCCTCTACCAAAAAATATATTCCTCATAATGGAACATGTAATTTGGTTTAAGTTTATATCACTTCTCAGTATATCAGAATAGTCTGAATTACATTAAAAAGAAGCCTCTGAAAACTACTTTTGGAATGAAACATACTTTTGACAAATTTTAGCAGCTCTACAATACTATTTTTGAGAAGTTATGATGACCTATAAATTTGTTCATTTGTAAAACTTAAATTTTTGGACATCATGAGCCTCCTGTAAGTTTGCATGATTGGTATATTATGCAGAATTGATAAATTGCATGTCTTGCTGAATACAACAACTACATTCAGTCTCATGCATTGAGAATAAAACAGTTCAATGTTTTCTTACCAGACTGTTTCAAAAGGTGAGTGTGTAAACAATTAAACTTTGTACACACAACAAAATCCCTTTTAACACCCTTGTACAAGAAAAGCACAAAGCCTTACAAACAGTTGATAAGTAAGTTGTACTTAAGACGTCAAGCAAGCAAGTTTGCTGAGACAGTTGTTTAGGAAATCAGAATGCCAAACAGATTTGGACAAGTCTGGTACATAATGGATGAGGATATCTGCGGTCAATCATGGCTGGGATTATTTCTTTGCCAGGTACTTCACAGTTACTCCACAACAATGTGACTTCAATTAGAGTAAATCTGACCTTTCACCGACCATTCATCGCTATTAAACACTTAGAAATTAGACAATGTTATCGAAGAAGAACATCAATTGACTGATTTTAGTAGGTTGGGGTATTCCCCATCTTTCTTTGCTTTTGGAACACCATGTACTGAAATAACTAAAATGACCAAAATTATTCACAAGTAATTTGGTCATATACACACTATAAACCAATAATTGCTTATCATTCAGGCAGAGTAAATATCATTTTAACAGCAGCCTACTTTTTTTTTTTACTTTTTTTTGGGGGGGGGGGGG
>JAIPMN010003878.1:0-10967 GCA_020650975.1 Apostichopus californicus | reverse complement strand
ATATATACTCTATAAATTCAAGACTATTGTGTATATATACTCTATAACATTAAGACTATTGTGTAAATATACTCTATAAATGTAAGACTATTGTGTGTATATAATCTATGATTTGAAGACTATTGTGTATATATACTCTATAAATTCAAGACTATTGTGTATATATACTCTATAACATTAAGACTATTGTGTAAATATACTCTATAAATGTAAGACTATTGTGTGTATATAATCTATAACTTAAAGACTATTGTGTATATATACTATATAACTTTAAGACTATTGTGTATATTATACTCTATAACTTTAAGACTATTGTGTATATGTAATCTATAACTTTAAGATTATTGTGGAGTCATTTTCCTCCTGATAATCATTCGGTGTTCAAATTTTGTCGATCAATTTTGAAGGGTTTGAATTTTGTCTCTAATAAAATGCTTTGCTCCTTTGCATTTGTATAGTAATTTGACCATTTTGCAATGCCATACTGGGTAAATTACTACCTGGAAGTGAGGAGTATTGACTTTCTTTGACCAGGCCTGTATCAAATATCAACAGACTGGAGCAGATGAGACTCAGAAAGAGCACTTTTAATTTTTCTTCATTATTTATTATCAAAGGTAATAATATGATTGTATTCATGATATTACCTCCTTGGGTTCTGACTGAGGTTAGACTTCTCAACTTTTCTTATAAAAACATTTACTCAATCAACTGTACATAAAATTACAACATACATACCTTCAATAATTTCCTAAAGTCAAAAGCTGTTGGATAGACTAACTGGGAAAGACCAATCATAAACGATATCGTCCACAGATCACCTGCATACTGGTCTCTAAGATTGATGTACTGGACCTGCGGTAAGAAACGTTGTCTGAATATTCATAGCATGAAGTCGTCACCCATAAAGAAAATATCAAGTGAATATTGATTGTTATTACAGCTGCATTTTTGTTTTAAATGTGACTCAATATTCCACCTTGAAAAGCAAAATAGTCCAGAAAAGAATGAGAAAGCCACACAACCCTTCTTGCACAACATCTAAAGATCATAAGCATTGCCTCCAACTTTAGAGTGCAAATAGTTGCTCAAAAATTAACAGGCATTCTATTGCATGAGTAGTAAACCTCTAGATGATTCTCAGACATTGAAGCAGTTCAAATTAAAACTCGCTCTGTCAATGAGAAGGTTCTGATAGCTACCATGAAATACTTGATGAAGTTTCAGCATAAGTGACTATTTTTCAACTGTCTAGCATATTTGTGGCCATACAAATGACCTAAACTTCATCAGTGAAGGAGACAGTAAAGAAATATACCTTGACAGCTACATCTTCTCCATCGTGTGTTTTGGCTCTGTGCACTTGAGCCAAGCTTGCTGCTGCGATTGGTTTAGGATCAAACTCGGCAAACAGCTCAGCTGGGGTAGAACCAAAGTCCTCTTGGAAGATTCTGTCAAGCTGAGGGGAACACAAATAAGTTAATAGTCTTAGGATTGACTTACAGTTTTATTTCTTCCTATACTGGTTTCGAGTAGCAATAATCGTGTTTTATTTCCTCGTTATTAGTTTAATATAGTACATAACTTACTAGTTTCATATAACTACAGAGCTTACTAGTTTCATATAGTACATAACTTACTAGCTTCTAGTGACTTACTAGTTTCATATAGTACATAACTTACTAGTTTCATATAGTACATAACTTACTAGTTTCATATAACTACAGAACTAACTAGTTTCATATAGTATATAACTTACTAGTTTCATGTAACTACAGAGCTTACTAGTTTCATATAACTACAGAACTTACTAGTTTCATATAGTACATAACTTACTAGTTTCATATAACTACAGAGCTTACTAGTTTCATATGGTACAGAACTAACTAGTTTAGGGTAGTACATAACTTACTAGTTTCATATAACTATAGAGCTTACTAGTTTCATATAGTACATAACTTACTAGCTTCATATAGTAAATAACTTACTAGTTTCATAAAGTATATATTTTACTAGTGTCATATAAACTACAGAGCTTACTAGTTTCATATAACTACAGAACTAACTAGTTTCATATAATACATAACTTACTTGTTTAATATAGTACATAACTTACTAGTTTCATATAACTACAGAGCTTACTAGTTTCATATGGTACAGAACTAACTAGTTTAGGGTAGTCCATAACTTCATATAACTATAGAGCTTACTAGTTTCATATAGTACATAACTTACTAGCTTCATATAGTAAATAACTTACTAGTTTCATAAAGTATATATTTTACTAGTGTCATATAAACTACAGAGCTTACTAGTTTCATATAACTACAGAACTAACTAGTTTCATATAGTACATAACTTACTAGTTTGATATAGTATGTAACTAACTAGTTTCATATAGTACAGAATTTTGGAATCCTTTCTTTAATTTATTACTTGCTTATTACATGTTTTCTTCTTTGTTGTGATCATCTTTAAAATCCATATGGATTTTTCTTCTTTTTTTCCTTTCCTTCTTTTTTTGGAGAGAGATTGTAAATATTAAGAAGTATAAAATATGTTTCAAAAAAGGTTAAGAATCCTGTACAATACTTTAACAATGAAGTGATGCTACATCAGAAAACACATAATGAAACAAACCTCTTTATGTTCTCGGGCCAGAGCTCTGTCATGTAGCACAGACAGAGTCTCCAAGACCTGTTTGGGTAACACATGGTTGGCTGTGACTAATCCTTGTCCTAATTTAATGTACAGGCCACCATTCTTCAAGCATCCCCAGAGGATGAGATCAGCTGTTCTTTGATTGCAAGCACTGATTGCCTCCTTGTAGGTATCTGTGTCTTCAGTCAGTCTCCATAGCGACCACTTGTAATCCAAGGTGATTTTAGATCCTACGTAGAACGTTCTGCGAATGAAAGGGAAAGTTGATCACATATGTGATAGACCATTAGACAAACTGCTGGTAATGGCTTACTCTGAGGATGAAATCCACACAGAACATACAATCCGAACACCTCTTCACTATAATCGTGGGATTTGATATCATATTTAGCAGTGTTCTCTCACTATTTTTAACAAACTAGAAGACACAAATCATGATAATGTTTTGTGATTTCAATGTTCATGAACTACTAATCATTACCATCTTCTTGAGTAGGTAGAACAAATTTCTTGATATTTAAATTTCCTTACTTTGTCTCTGACAGTGATATATGACAGGTGATCACTAGGAACTTAGGAAGAACAAAAAAATTGATATATTTTATCAACAATTACCTTATATAATTTCTTAATAAACACATGCCAAACATTATGTTATAAAGGCTATTAAGGTCAGATCTTACCTTCATAGGGCCAGATGCAATAATGAACAGTGTAGGCCATGGAAGATTTTTAACAAACAAGACTTCAATTCTGCACCCAACTTTCCCCACCCACCCCTAGGAGCAAAGCTTTAATACATGATCAAATTTATATCATGGGCCTACTGTAAACAGCTTCATTAATGGACAACAGGGTAAAAACTAATTATTACAAAAAGTGTTGGAATAATCCAATGAAAAAAGAGAAAGCATACATATATGAGCCTCTCGGAAGGCAAATTATTATAACCACAAGTTGGCTCTGTTATTCCATGCCATACAATTTGCTCAAAATTCAAAATAACTATCTGACCGATGTCGAGCAAGCAAGTTAAATTTGTCCAAGAATTAAGTGAGAACCAGAAAAAGATAGAGATTTCCAGCTCTATATGTAGCATTCCCTTGTGGGCATCAACCATTTCAGTCCCTGCATGGTAAGGATTTTACAGTGTAGAGTTTTGTTTATAGAACAGTCTTCCCATTTGAAATATAGACACATAGATGTATGAATAAAAGTACATTTTCTTTTCGTGACTCGTGTGCACGAAAAGTGGCCATCTGGACCAAATTTCGATAAGCCATATCTGAAAAAACCACATGGAGTATGATTTTAATATTTGGGATAGTGTTCGTTGGCGACAAACTCCATCATTCTGGTGAAATTTCATTAAAATCTGAGAGGGTCACCTGGGAACCACTGGCTAATTTGACATGGAGAGACCCACACACACATGCATAAACACACACGCATACAGACACACGCCATCACCATTGCATAGATTCTTTCTGCCTCTGGCAAGAAATTAAGAAGTTGACATATGAAATGTTACACTTTTTAGTTACCTCATAAATCTTACTAAACCTTGTCGACCAACTCTAACTTTTCTTTTCCCTTGAGCATCTAAAGAAGCATAAGCACTCCCTCCAGCTATAGTGCCAAGTCCAACGATACCAAGAAGAACTTTCCGAAATAATAATCTCTTTGGCTTTGGTGTAGTTGAAACAACTTGAGCAGAGCACTCGCGAACGACATAACTACGAGGCACAGTCGTTCTTGGTAATAGCCAAGAATACTGCTTTAAGTAGGCCAGTTTACAGGATCTGGGTCCCCATGCCTGAAACATTTTAGCTCTCCACCTAAAGAGACCTGTGAATTGCAAAAATGTTGTGTCTGAAGCGATATTTATTTAATTATTATAATGAAATACTTCCTGAATTACTCATTTATGTGTGATCCAAGCATGCCAAACACAATTTCTGGTCATCCAAGTTTGTGCAGTGGTTAAACCTCTGCTTGATAACACTTCAAGTGAAGTGTAGCCTTACCAATTGAGTACCTTTTTGGATACAGTGTGCATGGAAAGTCTGTCAAATGTCAATGACACTTAATTTTTAAGACAACACAGGCATACTTTCTAGGGTGTCAGATACAACAGCTATGTGAGGATAGGATAGGTAGGGTGAGAGGGGAGGCTGAAACTGCTACTTCTTGTATTACTGATGACATATATTACACTTTATAACTAACACAAATGATGACTTGAATAACTGTAAATCTACTGTACAGTGAAACAGTAGGCTGCTACAAAGGTTCAGAAGCGCAACCACATATACTTCTGGGACTTTATACCACCCCCTTCCGCCCTCCCCCAACAGAATAAAAGATTCTAGTGTATAGTGACATGTTTAACTTTATGTAGTTAAGTCGAAAAAGTTGAAAAATTCTTCAGTTTCAAAAGTTGCAAAATATAGCACCATTTTGCATCCAAGTAGTGAAGTACCCTTCATATGACCAACATTTCTCTAGACCCTTCACCTATGCCACTTAGCTCCCTCCCCTGATCCAGCACAAAAAAGGTGGTTGCGACATGCACGCTAGGCTACACCTATACAGAATAGCCTACACCTGCCCCATAGCCTATACCTGCTTTAGTACATACAGTATCGTGAGTGATGAAATCTCATGTCGCGAAACTATTACTGTTATATGGATCATACAGTCACAAAAACTCTTTAGCCTAATCTTTCTTCAAGAACAGATTCAAAGCTAAATGGGAGATGAACTGAATACATATGTACCTTTACTTTCTTCTGAGTTTTATAGAACGACACAAATGATACTTTCACCACAGCTTCCCTGTCTAAACCAAAATTATGTTATGGATCAGAGGACAAGCTACTTGTGTAACAATCTCCTAAAGAAGGGTGCACAATACTCAAAGCCTTTCGAATATAGCTGTGCCATTGTTGTTGTTGCTGCTGTTGGTTCTTTTTCTTATTCCATCTTCGTTTTGCCATCGCCATTGCAGTGACGTAAACATTTCAAATTTTCGTGGCATATAGCTTCAAGTTCAAGAGCTAATTGTTAGAGTAGGAAACAAATTATGTTTCTGATGCTGTGATTTTGTTGAAATTATCACTTTTTCCAAAAACCAATCACTTTCTGTACTAGGAAAATTGCGGTTAAATAAGGTACCAAATAGATAAATAATATAGCAGCTTGTTTTATGTCTAAGTTATCCTACATAGGAACTTTGCTCAATGGGAGGGGGACACTTCTCGGAATTAAGGACCACTGCCCTGCTATGTCTGATGTCCTCCATCATATGCGCCAACAACATTGAAAGAATATTGCAGCACGATTGTTAAATGAGTTTCTAAAAAGATGTATTCTATATTTTGGCAAGATGTGTCGATTTCTTAGATTTCTGCAAGATTTTGTTAGCATACTGTTTAATGAAGAATGTAGTGGATGGTTTGGTCTGCTTTAATTGTGTTGGCCATCCGAATGAACTCGTTTCTAGCAGTCGCATTTACAGTGTCTAATAGGAAGTTGAAGTCTCAACTCAAAATGTTAGAATTATATACTTCAAAAACTAATTGTTATTCTAAGTTTGTCTTTTTGCGATATAAATTGATACCATACTGGGACAGTATATGCGGCAGAACCATAGAATTAAAAACATTTCTCTTAGCATCACTATCAAGCTAACTGCAATAATTCGATAAACCAGCTGTTTATCGAACCATAATCCTGGTTATATCGAACGATAAGCACTGGCGGATCCAGGGCCTTTGCTTGGGAGGGGCCAAAGTGGCATTAGAGTGATATGGGGGAGGGGTCTAAGGGGATGGTGATGTTAATTTACTTCTAAAAAAAATGTTTCCCAGGTTTAATTTTCTAAAATATTTATAAAACAAAGTTGGGATCATCTTTCTCAAGAAATTTTATTTCTCATAGGTTAGAAATTTCTTACAACCAGCCTGTAACTGCAAAATGGTGTTAAACTGTAAATCCTCATGCTCATATATTTACATAGCTCCCAACTCTCGAGAAGGCAAATGCTGATCTATGCCACGAATCGCCGTCCTGGGGGAGGGGTATAAGGGAAGGGGGTGTCCCCCTCCCCCTTTTAATTTTTTTTGGAATCCTGGTGATGCCTACATGTAAAATGGTGGCACTTAGAAAGGCTTTTGTCACCCAAAATTTTCTGAGAAATTTGCATTTTTTTGTGTGTAACATCAATAAATTGAATAGTAGGTGATAATTCATTCTTTCCCGTGGCATGAAAATGTTCGCTGCTCGCCCCAATGAAAAGAAATATAGGCTAATTTGAGGTTCAAAAGATGCTGTAAAGGAGGTTTTATACTCTATTATGCTAAATGCTAAAGAAATGATGGTTGCTAAGTCAAAATTTGATGCAAATTTTTTTATGTATACTTGACAATTACAATACGGTTTTTTTCGGACGCTTGTGCGGGTCAGCGGGTTTGGGTGTTAGAATGCGGGTCTAATTCCGGCGAATTGCGGGTCAGTTGGGAGCTCTGCATTTAATTTTAAACCAGAAAACGAAAAGGTTTAGACTAGTCTACCACTGCTATTCCTCTCGATTTTTTTAATTTCCAATCATATGATTTAGCGGATGTTCGGAAACACTTTTTGGCTCACCTTTGGGGGGGGCCATGGCCCCCCTTGCCCTCCCCCCCTTGGATCCGCCAGTGATCATTTATGAACTAGAAAGTTATTCTTCTAACAATTTGTGTTAACTTTCACTTAAATGAAAACCAAACCATTTCAGTCTAGTTTGTTCAGTTCCTAACAAATCTAATTTTCACGTGATAGAGTGTTACCGTGTCAAGTGTAGTAATACAATGATGTATGAATGTCAAACTAACAGGGTGTACACGTGGGGCGGGGTGAGAGGTTTCGGCAATCATGGTGCAATTCAAACAGTTACTTCTTTCTTAGACTATTAGTGGTCCTGTATTGTCTATCTTGCTGTGTCTAACTTTCATGATTGTATTATTTAGGTAGCGTACAGTTTCCAGTTAGATTTTACTTGATATAGCACCCGGAGGCTTCAAGTTTGCCAATTACTAAGCGATGCTATACTGCTATGTTGTATGTTGTCAAGTACAAAACATTGACTTATTTGACGTTGGTAACCGATTGTAACGGTGAGAATGCGTGGGCTTGAAAACATGCTGTCAACCTCTAATTACTATTCCAGTCTGGTTATATGTTGTAATGAAATTCATTGCACATACCAATTCCAGTTGTCCATACGGTGGAAAGTATAATGCAAGCTGAATGATAACATTCCGTTCACAAGTCATGTTCTCGGTTTGAAATTTATTATGAAATTACGTACATCCAGTCATCACAGTTTACACATAGCTATTTTACAATATTCACTTGCCTTCATTTTCACATATTACTCCAGCGACTTCTGAATGCCCACAGTCGTGTTGGAACAAACCTGCATTAGAACAGTCTAATAATGTCGATTCCCATCCAAAGCACTCTAAGTCATCGAGAAGAATACCAAGATACCCAGAACCAAAGTAAGCATCATAAACTGCCTGGGCAGGTTCTCCGTAGCCGAGTTGTCGACAAACTACCGTGGCGTCCGCGCTATCCCAGTATTCATCGCAGACTGTGTACCATGTCCCATAATAATATATCTCCACACGTCCCTCATTTGACCTTGATCCTCCCATCAGTCTGACATCACCGTTGGTCTCCCGGGGAAATGGAGATGTCATGTAAATATCTGCCGAGGGAAAAGTAAAAAGCATCAATGAGAACGAAGATCAGTGAGGTTAGAAATTCTCATTGCAAAAGCCCACCATGAAGTGTCAGATATTCTGCCCCCTCCACCTCCCTGATTAATACTGGGAGGGGAGCATTTAATAATGCATACTTAAAAACTTAAATATAAAAATTGAATAGTTTGTTTCAAATACTAACATATTGTACCGCCGTGTCTGCATGTGACAAGTGTTGTTTACAAATAAACACTTACATAACTAACTAAGGGACTTCCTAAAAACATCATAAGTATAGATAGGGAGTAAGGCAGGAGTAAGGTACGTATATACTAAATTTCACAGCTATCAGGCTGACAGTTTAGGAGACGTTTTCACCCGACATTGTGAATGTAACATTAATTAAGGTATAACTTTACAGAGGCTGACATCATACAATCCATACACCATGTATACACCCTATTTAAATGTATTACCTCATTGTGCCCACTTATGCTCACGAATCCACCAAGTTCAGTTCAGTGCCACAAGGTTTGTGAGATGGGCCGCAAGTTTAGAACAATTATGTAGAACATTACACATACAACCGACATGTCCTACTGCAACCGCGAAACAGCGTCATGAATTAGGTAAGAATGTTCCTTTATTCTGGGATGAGAGTTAACCCCATCCCACCCTTCAGTTCACCCCACAGTTCAGTTCAGTGCCACAAGGTTTGTGAGGTGGGATGCAAGTTTAGAACAACTCTTGCACAAATTATCGACAGCATACATTATCTTATCCCCACTGTATTACATGTCGGGTATTAGCTAGTCACAGAAAGCAGTAAGTGAATAAGAAAATTTGGAAATACGTTTATGTAGAAACATTTAACATACAACTGACATGTCCTACTGAAACCATGAAACAGCGTCATGATTTAGATAAGAATGTTCCTTTTTCTTGGACGAGGGTTAACCCCATCCCACCCTTCCAATAAAATAAAGGAAACTACGCTACTTAGGTTATTTGACTTGCTTTCCTGTAATTTGTCTTACTTTGCCATGCAGGAAACGCACCAAACACCCACAAAATACCGCATCAACCAACTTTTATGTTATATTTGGTATTAAATGGTGACGTTACACTCTTTGCTATATCGCATACTCTCCTAATAGGCAAACTGTCTAATATCAATTGTTCGGTCAACCTTAACAGTAAATCAGCATTTTATATGTATTAATAGTTTACCGTTTAAACATTCTACACCAGCATCCTCCAAGTGCCTACAATCATGAATATACCATCCGTCATTGGTGCAGTGCTCCAGTCGTGTCTCGTAACCTACGCATTCAACTTCATCGAGCAATATGGGTCCTGTTCCCGGTCCGTAGTATGCGTCGGTAAGAGCAGCGACGGCTGATAAAAAGCCTAATTGACGACAAACAACTTTGGCGTCATTTAATTCCCACCTGTCGTCACATACTGTTCCCCATTGTCCATCATAGTAGATTTCCACTCTCCCGTAGTAGTAACCACCACCACGAAGGCGAACTTGTCCAACATCTGAGATACGTATGAAAATACAACTATTCTTGGTAACTCAAAAAAATATATTGTAAATATATGTTGCATAGAACGCTTCCTACTATTGGTGAAATGACTTGCTGATATTACCATGTTTTATTCTGTTCAGTATTTCGTATCTTAGTCATATCTAGGAGTGTATATAAGAGATCGCATGCTTAATCCATTTTGTCACTATCCTTCCAGACCCATGAATTAAGACTCAAAACAACTGTAGGTGAAGAACGCCTGTGATCCCTTTAGATTCTGATACAATAGGATTATACTATTGGAAGCAGTAATATAATAATATACATATATATCCTATATAATACAATATAATATCAATTGTCCTTGTCTATACATCTATTTCTATACTAGTGCCATCAAGTTACTACTTATCTTGTATAATTGTCGAAATGATGCTGCTGTTCTTATACCCTTCCTCTTGATCTCATATGAATCATTGTATGAATGACTATGTGGGCGGACAGCTTGACATATTATTCATGTTTGTCGTGAAATAAGTCTCGGGAGAGACGTGATACCAGCACGAGCAAGCGAGGTTATATACCGAAGTAGCATTGATGACTAATTTTTGTTGTTTAGATACAGATAATAAAAGTTTGATTAACGCTGCAATTAACATTACTTTTGATGACACCATTTGATTCGAACGCTACGCTGAAACAGGTCCGTTCTGGAGAGGGGTTTGAGGGGCTATCCCTTTGAGAAAATTTTGTTTCGGCGAGTGGGCACAGATTGTGAAGGTGGTGAAATCAATTCCTTCGCATTACCTTCATTTGTGCGGTTCAACTTATTTTGACAGTGTACACGATTTGACATAAGTGTGTTAAGATATGTCATTTGGAAAGGTATCCTTACCAGTTTCGAACCTCTGGACAAAACAATCAGCGTCCATAGCCTAGTGGTTAGGGTGTCCGCGTAAAGAGCGGGAGGCCCGGGTTCGATTCCCGATTTTAATATATCTATATATATATATATATA
>JAIPMN010003875.1:0-10060 GCA_020650975.1 Apostichopus californicus | reverse complement strand
TGGAGTGTGACCACTCCCGACTTTGCAATTTCCCAACATCAGGCCCCGAAAAATCCAAAGGGCACTGTACTGTATGGACATCTAGCAATATCTAGCGATATCTAGGGATAAAAAATCCCAAGATCTTCCCTAAACTGAAGGCAGATAGAGAATCGAAGCCTTCGGTGTGTAATGAACTTGAAACTGTGCGCAACTCCTATGGGCTCCTATGGGCCATATGCTTAGGTTTGATAACTGTATTTGTACAGTAGTCTCCATTATACTCCATAGAGTAGGGGGTGGGGGGGGGCACTTGCCCACCCCTGGAAATTAAAAAAAAAAGTTAAGCATTTGACATTTCAATGATTTCCCCCAACCAACAGTTCTCTAGTTATGTTCATTGCATACTGACCAATAATGCATTACTGAAATTATTGAAGGTCAAAATCCTAAGACATGAGATCTCAAAATAACCGATGTGTAAATGCTCCTTGAACGGGAAGTGTCTTTTCCGACGATCTAGGAGTATTTTTTGGCAAAAAAAATCGTCGTACGCTTCGCGCCAACCGATGGTGGCGCTCCGCCTAGATAGTATCAAGTAGTGTGTTACACCTATATGACCTACTGCCCCCCCCCTTGTACTACATTTCTGCGGACGCCCTTGCTAAGCCTCCTGATAGGGGGCCCCTTTGGGCCAGGAGCCCCCAGGCTCATCGTTACGCCACTGGTGGAGCATTGCACAATAAACAGACAATAGTTATTTATTTCAGTCTCATTTCAATTATTCGAATTTTTAAAGCAAACTGCAGATATCACATCATATAAGTGAGCATGAAAATTGCGTTCCGGGATGAACAGCCTCAGAAAACTGTAGATGTGCGTAGTGCACGGTTCCGGAATATCTGGTATATTTTAATTTCCTTCAACGAAGTTTTATAGTAGCCGTTATAAGAGGTTTAATATTTGTACACCAATAAATTAACCGTGTCTGAATTTTCGAAAATTCCCTGACCACCATTCTTCATCATACTTCCCTCTACTCGTGCAATTTTGACCGGTCTGTTAGGGGTTGAAGGAGGTTTTTCTATATTGGTGTCCATAGATGAAATTTTGTGCAACATTATGGGTATTTTTTGAAAGTGAATTTATTCACGAGAATTGTGAATTTTCAAATTCTGAACAAATAATGGGCTTAAAACCTTGAAAAATGGTGCTTACGAGTATTGTGGGCCGCGACGTAGAATCACCTACAAAAAACAATGATCCACAGGAGATGCAATGAGGTCGAACAGTATGTGTGACTGGTGACAATCTTCAAAAAGGTTATGGATGAAAAAAACTATTGGGAAATTCTTGGTTCTCAGGCAAAAGTGTACATTTGGTTCGTTTTTTTAAGCCCGAGAAGTGCCATTTCCGGTGATCTGGGGGGTATCAAAACCCGAAATTTTCTTGTACGCTGCGCGCCAACCGATGGTGGCGCTCCGCTTAGATAGTAATTCGCGCCCCCCGGGTTAGAAAATCCTGGATACGCCCCTGAATAGTAACACTATGTCATTACCGATTAAACAAAATAACAGCTCTCAGACATGACTCTTAAAACTTGAATATTTTCCAACGAAACAAGATATTTGTGGGAGCTGTTCAACATACGGATCTCTGCCATGTAAGCAAAAGATGATGGTTGATGCTTGCGGTTTAAATTCCAACAATTAATGTAATTTAGTTATGTTTCATTCCCAAACATTTGAAGTTTTGCCTAATATTTCGACACTCACGGTGGTGTCGTTGATTGAAGTAACATATTATATTTCTATATACATAATGTTTCCTTCTTCTTCTTCTCTGCATTGTAACACCTGTTTACCGTATCTGTTTCCCATGATGTGTTCTTCCTTCAAACAGTACGGAAGATTTTCGTCAGCCTCCCAATCCTTTAGATGTTGACTGGCGCCCTCGACACATGCTGTCTCTCCCTGTGTTCTACAGAATGGTGCCAAAATAAAGATTGATATATTCCAATTATGGAAATACGGTTTCGCCTTATAAATGCAACATGATATAGCAAAATGATAAATTAACTTAATTCAATTAATCAAGAAAGAAACGTAATAGACAGAAAAATGAAAAACAGGAAGAAAATAACGTCTATATCGAAACAAAAAGACAGGTTATAGCACTGCTTGACTCATTTAACCTACTTATGCAAGTAACAAGGATGTGGCCTGCTTAAAAGTCCTCAGTGATAAGATGCAATATTAAGAGCATGAGGATTTGATTAGAACCTTTCAAAGAGGATGTGGTCTTTCACTGTAGGTCATTGACTACGAACATCTTATACCGATTATAGACCTGGAATAGCTAATACCAAACGATAGCATGTTCACTCTCCTGCGGAAAACACAGTTTATCACTTCGTTGTCATCCATAGACCAATATAGGAAGTGATGGCGGAAGCAGAAAACTTCTGCCTCAATAATGGAACGAAGCAAGACCAAAGAGTAGACGGATCATTCCATTTTAGTTGTAGGGTTGTTGATATATATACACAGTTGAAACCTTTATGTACTGATAGACGTACATGTATAATAAGCATATAGATACTTCTGTCTCATCGTCAAAACACCGCAGAGATTCAAATTGCTGTCGTTTTGTTCAGAAAATCGTTGCCCATAGCTAGATGTTAAACGATGCTAGATTCTGTATTGAAATATACAGCTTATGAGTTTTTTCCGTAAAATGTTAGGATGTTTATAATACCTTGCCTTGTCCTTCTCATCATTCTGATTATTTCCCGGCATTCTGGAGTAGTAAATCAAGCAATGTCTCGGTGTGGGACCTAGGTTAGGGACCTATTCAAGTTTGAAACTCAGAGACAAGTTTTTATTTGATTCTTTCTAGCATTTTGGAGATAATGCTGATGACCTTTTTTCAATGTTTCCACCATGATGTAAGATGGTAAACCATGCAAGAAGACTTTCACTATAGATCTAGCATTGAGGCGTGAAGACCACATGATACAAGTACTTCAAACTCATTCACATATCGGTTATATTCAAATGATAACTATTTCTAAATATGAATCCGTGTGAGTGACATGAAAAGACACATATCATCAGCATATTCACCTCTCATTCGCCCATGTGAGTCAGTAAATAGACTTTTTACCCGAAGTAGGACTCTAGTTAAATCTCTTCAACACTTTTGAGAACGATTGGACAAATTTGTTTTAACTCCCCTCGGGTAAATATGGTAAAATCCATTAGTTACATCCCGCAACGTCGCGTATTATTGCTGAGCTGTCTCCTGCGAGTTAGCATGAGGCTAATCAAGCCTATCGTGGTACAGGAGTGTGGTGGTACTTTAAATATTTATACGTCTGGCCCCCGGCATTGCCGTCGCTACACCGCAAAACGAGTTATCCCATCGGCCTTCCCATCAACGGCAATAGGCGCTTCAGTTTGGAATTGCCACTTGCAGTAGTCAGTGTTCGTGGTCGGCAAGTGACTGCTGGAAGGGGTAAAAGAATTGGTGTGTGGTGGATTGGTAGTTGCAGCGCGTCAGCGAGTGCACTGCACCGTGGATTGAGGCCTTCCGTATACTAGCCGAGGGAAGAAAGTGCTATTCCAAACAGGAACGAAAGCAAGGAAGAAATTACGGAATTCTTTTCTGTACTGCTTTTTGGAGATACTGGTTCTTGTTGTGTCTTTTTTAACGGAATTATTCCCTCATGTGGTAACAAGCATTGGATAAATTTGCATGAAAGCCACATTGCAGGCACATTAAAGATTTCCAGTTGAAAATGCAACGGACAATTTTAGGCATCATCATGGCACGTTGCACATCCCTCATCGCAGTTTTTCTCGTTTTCGTATCTTTTTCATGCGCTCTAAGCGCTGCAAAGAAACTAGTACTTCCAACTGGTGAGTTTTACCTCATTTCCTTCTTTTAGCTTAATAGGTTCAACTATATAAAGAACAGAATCTATTTTGAGAATGTCTAATATGAGACTTAGAGTATTTACTAGAGAATGATTAATATGAGACAAAGATACCAAGGATACGCTGCTGTAACGCACAGGTAAGAGAACGCATAGTTAAGCGAATGCATAGGTAAGAGAACGCATAGGTGAAATGGTATCACAAACAATGTCGTACGTTAAGTCTGTCTTGGACCAAGACGTTTCATTCCTTGAAAAGTTAATAAGACTTAACACCCGATTCACATAGTATCATACAATAATATTGTATCATAATATCAATAAAACATCCACAATAATATTGTTGCATATAGTATTACATGGTGCAATGGTATATTATGATAACAATTATATTGTTAATTTTATTAATATTACAGCACAATAGCATTGTATAGTGTCATGTGAATTACCTGGAATGAATAAGGTCATGAGGACATAAGTACTAGACAGTTATTCATATCATACAGTATGCCCTTCTCGTTATTAAATCTTCGGTGCTGTCAGAGCTGTACTTGAAAGTTGCTTGAAAGTAACGATAGGGCGTCGGGCTATTGTGGATTCTCATGAAGGCCCTTTTTAATCTGAAAAAGTAATGTCGGATTAATACTGTATGAGTGTTACCTGTCATAACACTACGTTCATCTTAACATAACTTTTGTAACGGTATGTCAGTATTACTTTTACTATTTTGTTAAAGTTAGTATTCTTACATCATTACAAGAAGACGTCACTTTAAAGTTGTGGTATAGATGTGCATGTATTTGTGTGTGTTAGATGTGTATTTGTGCGTCTCGCTGTGGCCGTTCAGTGTAGGATAAACTGTTAAACGTGGTGTTATAAGCTTATGTTGACACGAGCTGCTTTCATGCAGTGACCACAGGCTGCAATTGTATGGTGAGTACTGCTGAAGGTAGCCAAATTTATGTTAACGTTGCATTTAAAGGTCACGTGGGCACTGTTCACGCTAGTTTTATGGACATACTTCCTGCTATTAAAGGGCTGATGGTAGTAAGTGGTACCGGCGTTGACTGAGCCGCGCCTTTTACATTTGTGTTTAATATAGCATGTTGTCATACCGCAGACCTGTCAAATGGGGCGGATTACCCAATGAAATAAGTTTGACTTGTATACCGGTTGGATGTTAGCTGACTTCACCATTCAAAAAGATAAGTTAGTTTCGATTTGAAGCTAGATGCTATTGGGTCAATACTGAAGGTGCCACAATAACATTATGGTCAGCTATACCGCTTGGTGAATCTACCATTGTATTAATCACTGTGTAAGCATACTATGAGATTGTGCATTGGCAATCATTTACGAGTGCAAGATCAATTTAGACAGCTACGATATGTTTTTTCATTCATGTAGATTTTGTATTTTGTTTTCACTAAAATTGAGCTTTACTTGACTTTCACATCTCTTTCTGGACTCCGCGCACAAGTGATAACAATGCTTATCTAAGACTAAACTGATATCAAACTACAAACTTAATTGTTGCACTCTTAAAATGATTTCAAGTTACTAAGAAGAGTCCTACGAAATCAGTTTCACATTTGTGTGTGTTTTGTTAACATTAAAATATCGTGATATGAAACTAATTAAACAATCTAAATTGGTTTCAAGTTACAAACATAAATGTTGTACTTCTACAATGATTTCAATTTACAAACATAATTTTTGCACTCTACATTGGTATCAAGTTACAAACATAACTGTTGTACTCTTACAATGATATCAAGTTATAAACATAATAGTTGTACTTTACATTGATATCAAGTTACAAACATAATTGTTGTACTCTTACAATGATCTCAAGTTATAAACATAATTTTTGTACTCTACATTGGTTTCAAGATACAAACATAACTGTTGTACTCTTACAATGATATCAAGTTATAAACATAATAGTTGTACTCTACATTGATATCAAGTTACAAACATAATTGTTGTCCTCTACATTGACCTCAAGTTACAGCATAATTGTTCTTCTCTAAATTGATATAAAGTAACAAACATAATTTTTCTAGTAACACAATGATTTCAATTTACAAACATAATTGTTGTACTCTACATTGGTATCAAGTTACAAACATAATTGTTGTACTCTACATTGGTATCAAGTTACAAACATAACTTGTATTCTTACAATGATATCAAGTTACAAACATACTAGTTATACTCTACATTGATATCAAGTTACAAACATAATTGTTGTACTCTTACAATGATTTCAAGTTACAAACATAATTGCTGTACTCTACATTGACTTCAAATTAAAGCATAAATGTTCTTCTCTATATTGATATCAGGTAACAAACTAATTGTTCTAGTATTACAATGATTTCAATTTACAAACATAATTTTTGCACTCTACATTGGTATCAAGTTACAAACATAACTGTTGTACTCTTACAATGATATCAAGTTATAAACATAATAGTTGTACTTTACATTGATATCAAGTTACAAACATAATAGTTGTACTCTTACAATTATCTCAAGTTACAAATATAATTGCTGTACTCTACATTGACTTCAAGTTACAGCATAATTGTTTTTCTCTACAGTGGTATCAAGTTACAAAATAATTGTTTTCCTCTACATTGATTTCAAGTTACAAACATAATTATTCTTCTCTACATTGATATCAAGTAGCAAACATAATTGATGTACTCTACATGGATTTCAAGTAGCAAACATAATTGATGTCCTCTACAATGATATCAAGTTACAAAATAATTGTTTTCCTCTACATTGATATCAAGCTACAAACATAATTGTTCTTCTCTATATTGATATCAGGCTACAAACATAATTGATGTACTCTACATTTGATTTCAAGTTACAAACGCAGTTGTTGTATACTACATGTTTTTCAAGTAACAAACAAAATTGCTGTAGCCTACTATTACAATGATTTCAATTTACAATCATAATTGTTGTACTCTACATTGGTTTCAAGTTACAAACATAATTGTTTAGTCTTACAATTATTTCAAGGTACAAACATAAGTGTTGTACTCTACATTGATATCAAGTTACAAACATAACTGTTGTACTCTACAATTATTTAAAGGTACAAACATAATTGTTGTACTCTACATTGGTTTCAAGTTACAAACATAACTATTGTACTCTTACAATTATTTCAAGATACAAACATAATTATTGTACTCTACATTGGTTTCAAGTTACAAACATAACTGTTGTACTCTTACAATTATTTCAAGATACAAACATAATTGTTGTACTCTACATTGGTTGCAAGTTACAAACATAACTGTTGTACTCTTACAATGATTTCAAGATACAAACATAATTGTTGTACTCTACATTGGTTGCAAGTTACAAACATAATTGTTGTACTCTTACAATGATTTCAGGTCACAAACAAGAATGCCCCCGTAATCTGGTACACATTTGTGTGATATTTATTTTAAACAACAATATATAGTGAAAACCAGATAGTGACAATTGAAGATAAGGGTTGAAACGTATTGAAGAAAAGTTGACTGTTCCCAAATTATAATCTACAAAGAGAAGCAAAGAGGAAGAAAGAAAGGGAGAGATTTTTGCAGAATAAACGTAAATTGTGTATTTAAATTTTCTTCTTAGATTAAAAGATATGAGTTTACAAAGTTGCATACCGCAGAGATACGCAACTGTCATCTAACTTCCACGTAACAACCAAATATTCTGCTCCAATATTTGAGGCCTGAGTGACTCTACCAAAGGGCTTTACGGTTTATATGAATCTTATGAATACGAGCTACGTGTCTAAAAACACAGGTGATATAGCACACGCAGTTAATGATATAGAAACAACAACCACGTTTTACAAGCCAGATAACTTCTTTCTCCTCTGATTCAAGTTAGAGTATCCGCCATTTTGATACTGACGACGTCAAAACAGACCCATAAACTCCGCATGTAGTATGAAACTCGCGGTTAAATGATTAGCCTTGTTTGGCCTTCGGGTAGACGGTCACAACTCGAAAACGGCGGGTGGCAAGATTTTTAACCTGCATGGGTGATGAAATGTGTCGCTGTGAAAATTTGGAAATATCGCCTCTACACTAAAGAAATTGTACACTGGGGTTATGTTGTATAAATGTACTAAATATACGAATATGTTAAACAAGAAAAGAAACTTCCTTTTCACTCAGTGGTAGTTTGAGCCATGCACGCCTACATATAATTACGTACCTTTGCCGTTGAAATGACAGGAAAGTAGGCGAAATGCAGTGATTCCCTATAAAATGGATGAACGTCAACGCAGTCAGGTTTCAGGTAACTTACAGTTTACATCAATCAATGCAGGCTCTGTTAAATCAGTAACGCATAAAATGGAACTCCAACGTCATTCCAAGATTTTGCCGATGTTAAATGAGATTAATGTTTCAAAATAAAATCACTCTGTGAGTGATATCTATACGAGAGTGGAATGTATATACTCTAGCCCATTAAATACCAATATTTACCAATGTTCATAACTTCGTTTTCTGAAAACTATACAGAGCCAAGCGGAGAATGCGGTTTTTGCACGCATGTTTCAAAACGACGGAAGAGGACGGTTAAATGCAATTCAAAAACTGAAAACCCATTACAGTTATTTTAATGACGATACATTTGACCTGAAGACTGCAATTTGTTTCTTCATCTTGTTGCCAGGTTTTACGCTATAAATGGTCTCGTTCATTGTCTTTCAGTGTTAATATACATACATACAAATAGCTACAGCACTCCCGTCCAAATCACCTAGTTTGCAAACGAACCTCGAACACGAAAACTCACCTGCTATTAGCTTGTCTCAGTCGCGCAAAAAGTGCTACCTCTGCAAAATAAAGTGGCTAGACCTGCCCTATAACTTCCTTCTGTGTTTATATAAAGGCTTATAGGATGGTAGTAGTAGCCTGTATAAATCAACGATGCGGGGACGAAAGCGACAAATTGTCAGTATCTGGGCTCCTCTTAGTGCATGGGGTCAACCCTACCGGACATATTGACACTGTTTACGATAACACTGTAGCAGTACAGGTTCAGGAGCGACGTACGGTAGCAGAGCTTAGATGTATTCGGTTAAAATAAGGTTGTTAACCATTGGAAATATTTCAAATTGTTTTATTTAGCGATCTATTTTGATAACACGAAATTGATCCAGAAAGAAAGTACAACTTCCCGAGAAATACTTGATCACCCATGTTATGATGATAAAAGGCTCGTTATTGGTAAGTTAACGATAAATACAGTATATGAAAAGGCATCTTATTCAACATGCACGTAAATTAACGCGCAGTTTTATTGGTTGAAAGTGAGGCGTAAGAGAATAGTCTATTACAATACAGGGGGTGTAGTGTGAAAGCGTGTAAGACCTTCAGTGGTTCCGTTGTATATTACTGAATGAACAGTCTCACAGTTCAATTTTTAGCACCGCATGCGTCTTGCTGTGATGAATGTAAAAGTAAGATTAGAGAAGTAACTGTAGTACCATTATTATAAAATGGACCCACCTCTTCATTGCGAACAAACCGATAAATTAAAATAATAATAATAAGAATACACTACAGTCCTGCACGCAACTCATGAAAGCGAAAGCTCCTTCTCTCTTTTCGATATGCAAAAACTGAACAAAACTAGATATGGTGAAAAATCGTATTTGAGAGGGATTGGAGCTGAGATTTTATTAGCTCGGTGTAGTGACGTTTCCATAGTTGGTGCACCAGCACTCTCTCCGATGACTTTTCTTAGATGAATATCATGACCTCTCATGACCTCTCTTAGATGAATATCATGACCTCTCATGACCTCTCTTAGATGAATATCATGACCTCTCATGACCTCTCTTAGATGAATATCATGACCTCTTATTTCTAGCGGTTTATTCTATCTTCCCTTCAATGCTTTCTTAAAAAGGGGCAACACCCCTCAGATCTGAATAATAGAAGAAACAAAACAAGAAAAAAATGTAAGGTTGTCCTGACAGGGGTTCGGCGAGGCTTAGACAGGCATGACCCCCAAACGGAATGCAGTATAATCAGCTAACACACATACATACATACACACACGCACCAACCCCCCCCCCACACATATATATATATATCTATC
>JAIPMN010003874.1:0-21208 GCA_020650975.1 Apostichopus californicus | reverse complement strand
CTTGTTTTCAACTATTTGATACATGGTGATTTGTAAACTATTGACACCTCATTCAAACTCAGCAGTCTTAAAATGTAAACACAGAGTCTTCAAGGATGTAAAGTTGTCATAATGTCCTTCCTTCTTCCTCACAAAATACATTTCTATTTTGATAGATATGTAAATTCCCCTTGATGTAACTCTTCTTGATTGACTTTCACTTTGAAACTATAAACACAATTAACTACAAATGGAGAGTACCAAATGTTTAAATCTTCTGTTCACACTATTAGTGATGTGAAAGGTCCAAACATTTGCTCCGGGGTACCCGTCTGCTAAGTTTGGTCAGTTCCCCCGGTTACCTAGATTCATAATGCATTCGACCTAAAACCCAGCTTTGCTGATACTACACACTCAGTACACAGGCATATAAGCCTAATGTTACTTCGTGTATATATAGGCTATGCAGGACTTCAGTCATGTATATGATGAGAGGTTTCATCCGCTGAGCTTCAAGGGGTCAACAGGTCATCTCAAATGGGCACAAACTGGCTCAAGGGGTCAACAGGTTATCTCAGAATGGTGGCAAACTTGGCCATTTTCTCAAAATATTTCACAGTGTTTAAAAAATGTCATGCTACTCTCACAACTATTAAAGGGATTTGCTAGCTCTAAATTGGGTAAAATGTGTCTATATTTCACATAGGAAGACTGTTTTTATATATTTTACTGAAACATCTTGGCTTAAAATTGTATACTGTAATTTTCCTTATGAGGGAATGACATGGTTAATGCCCACCATGGATTTCTAAATTTGTTTTCTGGTTCTCACTTCATTCTTGGACAAATTTTACCAGTGGCGTAGGAAAGTACTTTTGAGTGGGGGGGCTGAAGACTGATGGCCGGCCTGGGGGAGGGGTCTTTTTTTGGAATTTTTTTGCATTAACAGGTGGCCTCAGATGCAATTTGGTGCAATATAGCACACTTCAACACCCACTCCATTTTGTAAATAATTTTGCATTTTCACCTGGCCTTAGATGCAATTTGGTGCTCCAAATGAGATTTTTTTCTCATTTGGAAATGAAAAAGGTGTTTTCTGACTTGCGGAGCAGGGGGGCGGAATGATACTTCCGCCCCACCATATTTTTCACTGGGGGGGCTGGCGCCCCCCCCAGCCCCACCGGTTCCTACGCCCTTGAATTTTACTCACATGCTCTACATTAGTCGGAGAGTTATTTTGAATTTGAGCAAGATGTATGGCAAGGAATCACAAAGCAAACTAAACTGGCTTTCTGGTTATGAATTTCCGAACTGGTTATAAATAAACGTTGGACCGAGTACAAATTTTTTTGGCCGTTCTCCCAAGTTCCTGGGTACCCATACCCCTCCCTATATGACATTACACATGAGACAAAATAGTAACCCCCTCCCCTCAACCACCCAAAATATTAACTGGTGATGTTGCAACCATTGTGTGTCTCTATGCACCCCCTTTAATATAATCTATGCCTGATATCTTTCCTTTAAAATGAAAAAAAAAATGAGTGTTCTGTTTTGCATTTCGTTGCTTTTAATAACTTTGATAAATAATGCATTAAATAATTTCCTTCTTCTTTGATGTTGTGTATTGAAACTACATTATATACTTAAAGTATCAATATATCTACTATTTTCACTTTCTTTATGAATAGTTTATATACATTCATAATTTACAAGAGTTAAATACTTTTTAGTGTCTTTGTCCTTCTTTCTCCTTTCCTACATTTTTCACTGTTAGTGTCGGATGTAAATGTAAGTTTATATTACAAATTGTAGAATAAGTCTGTAAATTAATTAAAGCAACTAATTGTCTTTGTGAAGTTACACCTCCCACCACACAATACTCATGCAGGAAAAAACTGTAGTACTTATTTACTTCGCTCCCCGCTTACCTGTCTCCCCACAACATTAGCACCACATTCTACCGCTTAGAAATCCTAAAGGATGTCTTCTAGGTAATAATCCAATGTAATCCGGGCAGTTTTCGAAAGATTTAAATCCACTACGAAAACGCATGAGTAAACACTTTGGATGGTAGAATGAGAAGGAGGGCATTGACCGCAAGTGGCCGGTCACTGAGGGTGCACAGTGTTAAAAGATTACCAGGGCATACTAGACACGGTAGAATGTGGTGCTAATGTTGTGGGGAGACAGGTAAGCGGGTCGCTCGTAAATATATAAACCAGTAAGTTTTATCATTTCTGTACTAGTGTAGTGCAGTTCATTTTAAAGGCCCTGAAATTTCTTCTGTTACTAAATGCTATATAGCCATATTGTGCAAAATCTGCTCTGTACAAAAGAGGTATAGCAATTTGGTCATTTTGCTGCCTAGCATTTTTCTATACGATTAAAGGATAAATTTATTCCCAGCTCTTGCATCAACGGCAATTATTTTGTCGTTCTGTCGACAGAAATGTCACAGCAGAGGTTTATAAATCTGTAAAAATGCTGGTTGTTTCCTTATGCAAACATAGCAATTTATCCCTTGAATGTTTAGACACAGGACCACATGTCAAGTTGTTAATATTACATTACAACCAGTGCAGTCATTAGATGTTGACAATAACATGAAACGTTATTAACCTTTACATTATTCATAGTCAAGAGTGTTCTCTTTGCATTAATGTCCGTCCCATGGTATAAAAATAAACTTCAGACGCTAAAACAAAACCATTTAGCTGTAACTTAAAAAGTTGTAACATGATTATACTATTTTGAACAATTAACATATCATCTGACAGCTCACTCAAGCATAAATTTCAGACTATTGTACCTGCATATTGAGAGTTCCATCGAGATATATATGTATATGTATGTATATATGTATATATAATATATATTTAGGTTTGGTAGGTCATGTGAAAAATTATCCCACTGTATACCAACACTTTATAATGCAAAGGATAGTTTTAATATTAATGTAAAGCTGTTTGAATCCCCCCCCCCCCCCACCTCTACCTCCCTCTCCCTTGATACAAATTCAATTCTTTTCACTGTCATGTAGTACAATTGTTTATGGGGTTGAGCTGAAGGACATCACTTCCTTATATTATTTACAGCCTTATTCCATTTGCCTTCAGTGATTAACAAACTTGATCGCCTGACGTCTGTTTACTCTAAGTTCGTACACGTTTGTAACACTGACACTGCGCGAGTGAGGCAATATATACTGTGTACTATGATAGTACTGTTCATGAGAAGAGAGAGCTGAATTTCGAAACTGAATCAATTTAAACTAACTATGCTATTTTTCCTCAGTTGCTTTCTTCCCCAAACTATTGTCTGGTTTTTTTTCTCATTGTGGTGACCCTGTTGGATCAGGAATAATTATGATATCAACTATCCCTAAAATTAACTGCAATTAACCATAAGTATCCCCGGGTTGCTTTTCTTGGTTTACAAAGTTTCTAAGTTTCCATCTAGAATAATGACAATTTTGCAGATTGTGAAAAAAATTGTGTCTCAGTTAAAGACAGGTCTTTTTGTTTATTTCTTTTTCCAGTTGGAGGAAACCATTAACGAGTGCTGGTGCACCTCTGCATTCCCTGGAAGGTGTTCCTTTGAATCCAGCCTTGCCAATGTTGACAGCGTAAGAGTAAGTAAGTTGTATCCCCTTCCCTTTTCTTTTCCCTCCTCTACCCCTCAACTAAAGTACCTTGTGCTCTCTGTGTAACAGAAGATAACACACTTAGCTCAGTTGGAAGAGTACAGGATTTGTGATCCTGTGATCACTGGTTCAAATCCTGTTATAGTAAAAACTTTCTTTTTTGGTCTTTTCACATTTGTTCATAATTTCCCAGTCTTGTTTTTAGTTTTTTGTTGACTCAAATCACATCACATTCACATCACACCACATCATATCACACCACACCACATCATACCACACCACATCACACTCTACCACACCACACTACATCATATCATACCACAGCACTTCAAATCACTTCACATCACATCACTTCAAATCACATCACATCACTTCATATCACTTCACTTCACATCACTTCAAATCACATCACATTCACACCACATCACACCACATCACACCATACCACACACATCATACCATACCACACCACGTCACACTACATCACATCATACCACAGCACTTCAAATCACATGACATCTTATATATATGCTTCAGAACATTGTTGTGTACAATACTTTCAGTCATGAATACTAACTTGACAGTTTGAAAATGTGATGTATGCTTTGAGTACATCATTGTATACATACTGTACATGTACTTTCCAGACGTCAACATACTACCCACTTCATAACATAGTTACAAACTGTCAGTTTGGTTAATTAATACCAGTAAAAATTTCAAACAATTGGAATAGAAAGCTTAGGAATAAAAAGTAAGCAAAAAACTTTGATAAAAAAATGAAGAGAGTAAAGATAAAAGATCTACAAGAACAATATAAGCAGTATAAGTGAAATGTGAGAACAACAGAAAAGCAAAGTCTGAAAGAATGAGAATCAGAAATTTTCATGCACGAAAAAACATGGAAAAGCAAGGGATATTTATAGTCAGTGCTTTGCTAATTTGATGGAACAACTTAAGGCCAGTGAAAAGTCTTGATGCTAAGGAAATGAAATTTCAAACGTTGAGAAACCAAGTAGATGTTCCCGGATTGAAAAGATCAGTGAAGAACATGCAGGTTTACCTCTCAGCGGAAGAGAAAAGAGTCCCGAATGAGGGAATAAGGAGATCACATCGCCAAATGTTACCAATTCTGTAGGTTAAGTAGACGAGGCGAGTGCATCTTAAGTTGGAGACAGATAAGGGTCGGTGCTCGAATAAATATACCCAATCCACTCTCTACATTATGAACATTAATGTACTTGAAAGCATTCGTTTATACTTTCTGTGTACACATACTGTCATCCTTTAGAAAATCATTACTTATAGTTTTCCATTATTGTACATAGTAATTGCTTTGGAAATGATAATTCTGTTAGATGAAATATACATCTAACATCTATTAAAGTATCGGTGGTATCAAATGCAGGGCGTAATTTATACCGGTATCACATCGCAAAATGCTGTATATACAGTATGACAAAATTGCTATATGTATACAAGTGCACAGTTATGTAGCATCTTTTGTACACACAGGAACCATAGCATAGCAGGGTGAAAATTGTTACGCAAAAGTCGGTAACAAACACATGTAGCTATCTTCCATAAGTATAGATCCGAAAGGAGGTGTAAGTGGTCAGGTGCCCAGTGAGCGAGGGCGCAGTGCTTAAACGTTCCAATGTGTAGTTAGGTAGATGGGGAAAGTGCCGATGTGGAGTGGGAGACAGGTAAGTATCGCCGCTCGTAAATCCACAAGCCATTAAGTTTTGGGGAATATATACAAGTACACAGTCGTATAGCATCTTTTGTACACACAAGAACCATAGCATTTTATATGAGACAGTTCAGAACATTTAACACTGCTACACAAACATGGAAGATTCTATTATTCCCTGTTGATGCATATATATAGAGGGGGGAAAAACAAAGACCTATTGTTCTTATTCCACATTAAGTTTATATATTAAACAAAGCATACACCACACCCATGATTTCCTTGTTGATTATATGTGAATGTTCTTGTTTGCAATTCTCACGTTCACTTCAAACTTTTCTTGTTTTGAGATATACATAGGATTTGGAAACCTAATACATATTTAAATGAGCATATTCTGTATTTTAAGGAAGTACTGTATCGAATGATGACATGGAAAGGAAATTTAATAGCAACTTATTCCTGCAGTGACTTTTACATCTTTTGTTCGTGTCGTGTAGGTTTAAGTGAATATGTACCCCGTCTATCAAGGGTCATTAACTAATTAGCTCATGCGTGCAGACAGTATTTAAAGGGAAACACTAAGAAATGTATCAAGTTTTGATAAAAATATTTTTTTCCCATTAAAGCAAGTTTTTTGTTTGTTTATTGAATGCGATGGTGATTTATGATTGATAAAATTGTCCACATTTGCCATTTCTGAACTTTCAAAAGATTGTAGTGTTTTTGGGAAATACTTTCCATAATATTAATCTGACTTTGATTGAAATCTAGCAATATTCACCATTAAGAGAATGGTCTCTATAACAAACTACCGTAATTAACAAGCTTAGTTTATACTTGAGCTACGGTACCTTAGTCTGCAAACGATCGGGGTATTACCGATTCTTCTTTTTCATGAACTGATATAAACACGTTCCATGTTCTGCACTTATGAAAAGAGACATGAACGCAACTGTCATCTTTAGCTTGTATGACAAAGATTTTTGTGAAGAACGACTCACACAAAAAGCTGAGAAAAATCATGCTCCATTTAGGAGATATATGCCAGTTTTCAATGATTCATCTGGGAACTGCCTTTTTGTAAAATCTGTGATGTCATAGTGACATTAGTATCTGAAAGGTTTTACTTTTCCATTTGTTTCTTCTTTCAAGTTGCAAAGGTAACAGTGTTATATGTTGATATTAATTACTTGTTGACCATTATTAGGTCATTTTAAGAATCTCGATAGTTTAAGATCCATCTGCATTACAGAAGATAAACATTGTATTACATTAAAGATAAAAAAATTTGATCACAGGAAATAATGAAAGTACATGTTGGCTCAAAGATGTCATATTTTGACTTGATCAAGGCTTCATTTGTGTGAATGATCATTAAATCTGTGATATCTACCAAATAGAGACAGATTTCTCTTTGTTTGGGGGGCGTTGTTCATGACATTTATTTCTATCACATAGACCAGTATGAAAGATGATGGGTTTGTGTCTTCTGGGTGAGGAGGGAGAGGGGGATTTGTTCATGACAGGTATCTCCTATGAGATAAGACTAATAATGATGGTTGGGTTTGTGTCTCCTGGCTGTGGAGGGTAGGTCGGGGGGGGGGGGGGATTTGCCATGACAGGTATCTCTAACAGATAGACCAATAATGATGGTTGGGTTTGTGCCTCAACTTACAAGTTGTGATTTGAATATTTGGAACTTTGATGCTGGCAAGTGATGCCTTACAGTGAAAATCTGATTCTTTACTTGAACTTGACATCAAGAAGGGATTTTTATTTTGGGGATTGGGATGAAGAAGGGGGTGGGGGAGTATTCATCGGTTATATATACCTATGTTCCATTCAAGGCAGTTGTTTTGTTATTTGTTATTGCTACATTGGAATAACCTTTGTAGTGACAAAACAAAACATTTACATTTATATACTGTTATATACTGTTGTTTGTGTCCCTAAGTTTAGGATCCATTTTTTGGGGGGTAAACATTTCAGGGTTGATCATTTTGGAAAAAATGAACTTTCATGATGAATTGTTTTCTCCTCTTCTTTTTACAGAATGAATCTAGACGAGTGAAGATTGGTTGGTAAGTGGCATTACTATAACGTTACAAACATGACAGAATAAAAATTGTTTTTATATTGTTTTTATATTGGTGAATTATTGATGAATGCAAGCAATTTGCTAATTCACTGATAATAATTTGACAAAGAGGAAAACAGTTTTGTTTGCTAATTCCTTTCTCCACATGACTGTCTTCTTCATAATTTCTGGATCCTTCAGCATAGATCTGAATTCCTTTCTGTGAGAATGTCATGATCCTAGGTAAAACGTGAACAGTTATGAATTACATTTGAGTCACAGAACAACTTTTAAGAGGCCATGATGCTTAGGAGATCGAATACTTATATATATTTAAAGTCATTTCTGGTTTGAAAAGGTTGCAATGTTTCCCAACTAAAGGCACTATCTTGTTATGTGAATGCAAAGTAAAATAGAGGGCGCTACTGCATTTCTAAATTAGAAATTCTGACATCTTTTCTACTGAGTGCCATACACAGACCTGTCTTCATTGATCCAAAAATCACTTTGATTGACTAATCCATAAATTGAGCTCCTTTTGTTGTTCAAACCTTTGGACAATAAAAAAAATATCAGTTCCAGAATGGTGAGGTTATAATTGTTTAACAAATCTTTTGGTTGATTTTGAGAATTGGGAGGTGTTGTTTAGACCAGTATTGATTGGGAAAATGCTAAGAGGGCATTGTTTAACGCTGGCAATTTGCTCTAGCCATTATATAGAGAGTGCAATAAGGTGGGGGGGGGGGTCAGGGTGGATGGGTACAGAGTGAAAGTCTCCTTGTGCTGTGTGTTAATTAGTGCATATGGTAATTGACAGTAGTCTACATAGTGCCACATGTTAATTAGTGCATATGGTTATTGGCAGTCCTCATAGTGCCGCGTGTTAATTAGTGCATATGGTAATAGAAAGTAGTCTACAAAGTACTGACAATGGTAATATTTCCATGACAGGGAGGGGGGGGGGGGTGAGAAGGGAAGGAAGAGGCATGGGATGGATGAAGGTTGAAAGTAGTCTTTTCCATGCCATTTCTCCCTTTGTTACACTCATAAGCACTACAACATAATTAAAGCAAAGTTTAAAGGAGTGAAAAGAATAAGCTGCTCTCTCTCTCTCTTTCTCTGACTTGTGGTATATGTTGCGTACTCAAAAAAGCATCTTTAAACTCTCGTTGTTTAAATTGACTTTTGACAACAGTGGTATCCTGTTCTCAAGAGTCGGACCATCGAAAGACACTTAAAGGAGCATAAAAATTTAATTTGAGATAGAGTGGTCATGGGTAAAGATCATTATTCTGTGTCTGTCCCTGTTGATGTAACTCACATTTTAACAAACTGTGAGTCAACATCAGGTTGTCTTTTGTTTTTTTTCTTCATCTATTATATTTTTAAAATTTTTATATTTTCTTCATTTCTTATAAGAAGTTTGTATGTACTTTTTAATTTTATACAGACCACTCTACTGTCAAACTAGTATTGAGCATCTTTGTTGTATGAAGGAGCAATTGGAGAATACTTTTTGTTTCTGATTAATATTACACCAAACTTAAATATATTCCTTTAAGAAGAAGAATCACACCAGGTGCTACCTACCCGATATTGGGACCCCAAAGACGCAAATAAATTTGCTCGGCTGGAATAGCAGGACAGCATTTAGAGGAGAGGTGCAAAAATGGGAGAAGTACTGTTATTTGAAATGCTGTATGTTGTCTGCTTGTAGCGGTAGTCTCTGATTTTAAAGCCACTGCATCAGTTTCATTAAATGTTTCAGAGTATGATATTACAGTATGTTGATCCCTTTGGTTCTGTTACATTTGCAGGTTGTTAGCTGGATTAGTCCATAAATTCAAATTTCAATTACTGACAATTTTTTAAATTTTTTAACTTTAACCTTTCAGACTTTTTCTCTCTGTTAATAATACCAACATTATAAGGGTCTGGTCGAGAAATTTGAGAAAAAATGTTACTTTAAGATAAACTGTGATTAATAATTTCAGAACCTTATTGTTCTCAAGTTGCAAAGATGAATAGCTGAAAATTAAAATACTCATTTCCCTTCTTGCAGAAGTGCCCTAAAACTGTCACAGCCAAAGATATGTGTTGCATCGGTCAAATGCTAAATTGGATTATTGTTGAACTGTGTTGTTGACTGCATCTATCATTACAAGTCAATATCATCAATTGGGTTTGTAGGTCACAGTTTGGCCTGATGAATGAATGACACAGATCTACTGTTTTACTACAGAATCCATTCATGAACTACAGGGTATATGGATGGATTCTGTTCGAGCCCCAGTCAGCCCCGGCTTCAACGTTTGGAGGGCCTATTAGATGAGAAGATGGGCCTGCAACATAAATGTAAACAATAATGAAACATGCATTGATCACACAAACGGTTTCAAAAATTTTCAGCATCACCCTCCCATTTTCAGAATTTTCCGGCTTGGGATCTATTGAGATACTTGAAAAAGAGGGGGAAAAAATGTCTTGATACTGTGTTTGCATACCAGAAGTGCAAAAAGGGGCAAAACTGGCTTTACTAATTAAAATATGGTACTTCAAAAGATTGCTATGAAACTATTAAACACTCAAATCATACAAGGATTCTGCCATGATCACCCAATCTAAAAAAATAATTGTAGGACAATATCTTCCTGAGCTCCCTTCACCAGAATTGTCCCTGTTTAAATGCTCTCTTTGAAAAATACCTTCATCGAGTATGTCATACAGATACCAGATAAAATCACTTTATTACCTACTAAACAGAGTGACTAGGAGTGTAACAAAAAAGTAGTCTAGCGCCATCTATCCATATCACTCATCACCATGGTTGCCAATCCCTATTGGAATAAAAATTTGTTAGTAAATATCAGGTCTTTTGGGTCTTTTATTTTTTTCTTAGTCTTTTTCACAGTCAAAAGAACTGAGACTTACAAATCTGTCATGATAATAAGTAAAACTAACCACTTAAAATCAAAGACAATTTTCCATCCAATCTGTCTCGAAATTGCTAACTTTCAATAAATCATGGACAATAACAACAGTTACTCATCAACTTTACCCTATAGATTTCTTCTTGGTTCCTGTCTTTTGCCCTGATTTTTCCTCCCCCCCTCGTTTCTCCCCCCCCCTATAACTTTACTGAAAGGATACCGCTGCTCAACTCCATACCAGTTATGAATCAATCACAGAATATTTTTTTATGTGGCACGCGAATGGTGCAAGTGAGTGTCGACCCGGAAAGTGCTTTGCCCCCTTTTTTTCATTCACTTTGTGTGTACTTGCTAACGCGGGTCATCTCTCTCAGTTGTGGCCAAGAGATTGGACCCCAGGGAGATGGATTTTATTGAGATTATGATGTATAGGCTTGTGTAAAAGCAATTCTTTCTATTTCCTTCTGTTTTTTTTTTCTTTTCTGTTTTTTGGCTTCTGTTGTCCACCTGGCCTATGTCACCTGTCCCTATGTATAGTAGTCAGCTTAAGGTCTTAATCTGTTTGGGTCTTGGAGGGGGGATGATAAAAGTTGGCCTAGATTTGAGAATTTTTGTTAAGTGTTGGGATTTATGCTTCATCTTCAATCAAGTTTGAAGACCAGAATGATCAACCTCACATTTTATTTGTGTGTGTGTGTGTGTGTGCATGTGTGTGTGTTTGTTCAATTTTTTTTTAAATCAACTAGACTGTATGTCAGTATTTAGTTTTATAAAGGTGCCTTTTCGACATAGACAGCATAGT
This sequence comes from Apostichopus californicus, assembly GCA_020650975.1. NCBI lineage: Eukaryota > Metazoa > Echinodermata > Holothuroidea > Aspidochirotida > Stichopodidae > Apostichopus > Apostichopus californicus. The sequence continues at coordinate 10,078 of JAIPMN010003874.1, read as the reverse complement.
TATTATATGGGGCACAATCTTATTTTCCTCTTATCTCACTTACCTGTCCTCCCACAACTTTAGCACTCTTGCATGATCTTGTCAAGACAGAACTGGTAACTTTTAAACAGGGAACTGGTAAGCTAGTGGCTCAAAGCTATTCACCCCGTATAATTTGTGAGACACCCGGCGACTAGATTTTATATCATAGTGAAATAAATTTTCTGCCAAAGGAAGGAATCTATGGGCTGGGTGAATCTTCAAATTCAAAGTTCCTATTCCACAGACAAAAAGTTTCCCCTTCTTACTTCTGTTTAACTCAAACTACAGCAAATCAGATGAAAAGTGAATTTTTTCATCTAATTTGATGTAAGGTTTTGTGCTTATATGTAGTACTGTTCATGTCAGAGATTTAAAAAAAAATGTAAGTGATGTTTTTCAGAAAATGTGTCGCTAAATTGTGGAGGTACCTGTATGAAAGCTTATAGTTTTAGAATCCCCAAACTGCCTGGATTCTTAATTAACCAACAACAAAACAACAAAGTACTATAGATAGTAGTACTTTGTTGTTGGTTAATTAAGAATCCAGGCAGTTTGGGGATTTTCAAGCGCAACGCTCTTGTGTTTACTAAAGTAGGCATTCCTTATCTCGTAATGTGATAAGTGTTGTATTTATTGCACAGAGAAACAATTTCCAAAGGGTTCTATCAAAGCATGGATGGGTATTCTTTGTCAATTAGAAGCAAAACAATGTCCATTTACCAGATATTTATCTACAGATTCTGTCCTCTGTTTGTTCACAATATGTCACCATGTATTGTTCATTCAAGAACCTAAAAAAAATATAAAAAAAAAACAAATAGAGAATATGATTAATTTCTATTAAACCCAATTTCAGTTTTGTCTGTTGCTCCATTTATGAACATGTGGCACAGGTAACAACATTTTTGACATTTGGGTAAATTATACCAACTTTGTACAAACAATTACATTCTTTCCCCTGCGGGTTCACACAAACCCGTCCCAGTTGGTCAAACTATTAAATTCACATTTGCAGTCACCAAAGTAATTGTTGACAGAGTCAACCATTCCCTGCTATTCCTTCCTCTCCCTTTTCATACATTTCTCTTTTTACTCCGTTTATCATCAGAAATAATAATAATAAAAATATAAAAAATATCCTGTTTTATTATGGGCCTTCTGTGTCCCCCATTGATTGCAAGGGTCAACTATGGAATAACACCAGTTCCTCACATAGTTAATCAACCTTTAAAACAGTTGTTGTATGGTTCCATTGGGGGACATTAGATAAAACACAAAGTACCTCATTAAAATATATTTGTGATGTGTGTGGTTAGTAACAGGCAGATCAGGTTCGCTTGTGTGATTGAGTAAAAAAACAAAAGAAATTGTAGCTCAGAGGGAAAAAAACACAATAAACATGTAGGCAAAATACTGTAAGTTTAATAATGAGATCTGTATTACCTTTTAATTGAACTGTTTCAGCTGTCCACATGGAGGGGGAGGATGTGTTGAATCCCAAACGGTCTGTTATCATATTGTTTTTTTCCAGTTTATTTTGTTAGTAACAGGCAGACCGGGTTTTGCTTTTGTGATTGATTAAAAAAACAAAAGAAATGTAGCGCCGAGGGGAAAAAAAACAAAAAAATTCTAGGCATATTCTTTTCGGTCTGTTATCAAACTGTGTTTGCAGTCGATTTTATCGTTTTGTCATTTGCATGTACTAAATTTATGTAACGTTGATAATTATTTTCTGTTATATTTATTGAACTTTTTGGAAAAATAAAAATGTTTAAATACTCACAAAAGGAGAGACAGGAGTTTTTCCTGTCATAAAGAATTGACAAAAACTTTATGTATCTGAGTGTTATATGTTATCTGAGCTGTAATTAACTAAAATGTGCCAAGTAAAACTGTTGTAAACAAACAGTGCATGTTAACTGTACCAAGATAAAATACTTTTAATTGAATTACTAAACTATAGATGCTTTTCTAAACAGTGTCTGATCAGGGAGCTGCGTTAGAGTAGCAGCTCCCTGGTCTGATGGAATTTAGGTACATTCCAAGACGAAAACCTCATCTTTGAGAATATGAACAATGAAATCAGTGGTGACTAGTTAAAAGTGTTGTACTGCCCTCTATTACAGCTGTCTTCAGCCTCAGTGTACTACTGTGTCACCACATAATGTCAATTGTCACAGGAAATGAGCCTTCACATGTTTGTAAACAAAAAATGCAATAAAAACTTTTCAAAAAGAAAAAGAAGGGATTTCATGTTTTCAGCCCAGCCAGTGAGGCTGATTAATTATATTTTTCCATTGTAAGACATGAAATAAATGAATGTAATACACAAATTAAATCATTTATAAGGTAAAATTACTATTAGCGTGAATGATACGAAGTTGGATGGACATCCATTCCAGCAGATTGTTCATTATTTCTTGTAGCAAATTTTGCAACTTGAAACAACTGCTAGCAAAAAAATAAATATATATATTCTTGCATAATACACTGATTCACGAGGGAAACATTTAACTGTTAAAATTTGGATATATACATTTCTAAGTATAAGTCTTGAAGTTCAAAGTATGATTAATTTCTTTAGCCATAGGTTAAGGAGGAAGCTTGCCTAGAAGTTTCCTTGTTCAAAAGGAAGTTCAATTGTATGGAACCTGTCTTTAGCATTTACTTCATATACTTAGCGTTCTAGGTAACGTGGGTGTACATGTGGCTGATTTGACATTTCAATTGAATTGACCGTCGTAGACTAAATATCAACATAGCATTTTAAAAATCAAAGCAGTATACCTGGTTGACAATGTAAGAAAGCACACAGAGTTTCGATCCAGATAGATTTCCATGAATCAACAGCTTAAATCCTTCCTTGCAGAAAATTACAGTGGTAAGTAATTGTTCCCTTTGATCAGGGAAATTTGTAGCCTGTGACAATATTTTTTTTTTTTACTTTAGTGTTAATCAAATGTGAGCTCCGACTCGACGCTTGATTACAGAATACAACCAAGTTTCTTGGCTATTTTGAAGTAAAATTTGAATAGTTAAAAAGGCTAGTTAAACAAGTTGATGTCAATGGAATTATTCCTAGAAAAATATCTGGATTCGACGCAGAGCTATATATACTGACATACACAATGGGGCTATAAACCGACGTTAATTGCTAGGTATGCTAAAATGGTCACAAAGTTAAAAACAAAACTTACAGGACACTTTCTTCAGTTCTGCCAAAAAAAAAGTTGAAGAAAACTCAGACAACTGCTTTTGACTGCCATGTTAGATGTAACATTCCATTACAGCCTGGTTTGATTCTCCACTTTGTTCCTCAGAGCTCTGGTTTCTGTACTTGACTTATTTAACGAAGGGAAAAGAGAAGGGAAAAAAATTCCTTTTTTAATTCCATCTCCTTATCTCCAATCTTGCTGATAATTTTGGCTTTCCCTGGCTTTTTTTTTAGTCTGACAAGGTAAGGACCCAATCAGGGTGCCATTGGGGGTGCCAAGACAGGTTTAAATTCTCTGCATAATAAACATTCCAATAACTGCTCCGACTCAAACCAAGCCCTTACACCCCTGACTGCCTTCCTTCGGTTCGGTCGGTCGGCGGCGCGTACACCTTGCTTTTTAATGCCCAAGGCACGTGCCAAGCCTAGCACCCCTCCATCATAATATTTTTAGACATGGAGTGATTAATGTCAGTGGGGTCAAAAGTTATACCTCTGCCAGCTTCACAAGGGGGAGTTTGCTCCTCATAAACCAGAAAAGGGTTGCTACACAAAGTTTACCACATCCTTTCAAGCCCTGTCTGGGCTAGGTTTGGAGCTGATTCGGTTGTGTTTATGTCATTAAAGGTCTCACCGCAAGATAATCATTCAGGAGAGTTTCTGACAGAGGAAGAAGCCGGCTTCCCCCCAAGGAGATGCAAAAGTTGCTTCAAAAAAGGAGAAAAAATTTTTTTTTTTGGGCCATTGCTTTCCACTTTAGTGACCTTTTCATTATTAAATAATATCATAATCGTAATTGAATATTCATCACACACTGATGATGTGGCATCCCCCAAAATAAAAATGAGAAAAATGGTTTAAGATTGATAGGAATGATACGTGAAGTACCCAGTATCTATGATACTCAGGGACAAAGCCTGTGTTTATCTCAAGTAATTGTGTAAAAGAATTTTTGGGGGTTAAAATGGATTATCTTTATTTTCAATTTGGTAAGATAAAGCTAGAGTAGTGTGAAGACAGATTACTGGTTTCATAACAAAAGAAAAAAAGCGCGAAGAAAAAGAAGAAAAAAATTGGTGTAATCGAATAGTTAGTTTAATCTTAATCTTAAATTATTGAATGTTTTTTCATTGATTTATGTCAGTTGTGATGCTTGGAACAAAGGAATTTGTTGATTATGTAAATATCTGTCTAGGACTCTTGTTTGGGTTAGTTAATTGTTTTATGTTTTTGAAGTGTTCTAATAGAGTTTTTTGTTGTTGAGAATGTAAAGTTTTTTTAATTTTTTTTTTCAAATTTAGGATAAGCTTAGCAAGGGCTATGAATTACTGTTCCTGAACACCACACTGTACCTTTGTAATGGCTTGTGGTAACTCCCTGATGCTAAAAGCGAAAGAAAGTTCTTTTTATAGATAACTTTTGATAAGGATCTAATTTTGTTCTGTGGTATACAGTTCTGTGGTGTAGGGTTCTGTGGTTTAGGGTTAGGGTAGCATTCATTTGTAATATAGAGGCAGTTTTATTATGATATTTTTTGTACTTTTGTATTTCAGTGACATCTTATCATGTTCCTTGTCACACAGAAAAAATAAAAAAAATAAAAAAAAACCCAAAATTTGGTTAGCCAATTTGTTTGTCCACAGTCCTAAATGGGTATGAAAGTTGATCTGGGTAATTTGACGAAAATATGTGAAAAACAGACTTAGATGTTATCAACTGGTATTTATTTTATAAAATAGTTGGTGCATTTCACAGCATACAGAAGGGGAAGTGGGGTACTGATTCCTTATACAGCACTTGGAGTTGCAGTAGTGTGTTAGGTTTCACAGGTAATTTTGGTATCATTGAAAGTAATACCTTAGAGCAGCATATAGGGCAGTGGTTCCTAATACAGGCAAAATATTGAAATAACAATGTTTTTACCTCTGCTAAAGTTTAAGGTAAACCTGGACCAGTGAAGTAATAATTAAGTGCAATTTTCATTTTTGTGTCAAAATGAATTTGTAGTACCAACACACAAGCTGCATTAACTTTCCTATTACCTCCCTTCTGAGAGATACTGTAGTTATCTCTCTATTACAGAGAGATCTGCTGGTGTGATGTCACTAATTTATCAGAACCACAGCAAAAAGCCGCTATAAGATCTCTGTGACTGACTTCTTGTGGATACTGTAGGCAAATTACCTGACCATTACGTCGCTATCTGTTGGTGTGATGTCACTTATTTATCAGAACCATAGCAAAAAGCTGTTTTAAGTTCTCTCAACTTCTCTGTGCCTCCCTTCTTGTGGAAACTGTAGGCAAATTACCTGACCATTACATAGCTATCTGCTGGTGTGATGTCACTAGTTTATCAGAACCACAGCAAAAAGCCACTATAAGATCTCTGTGCCTGACTTCTTGGGGATACTGTAGGCAATTACCTGACTATTACAGAATTGGATCTGCTGGTGTGATGTCACTAGTTTATCAGAACCACAGCAAAAAGCTGCTATAAGATCTCTGTGCCTGACTTCTTGTGGATACTGTAGGCAAATTACCTGACCATTACACAGCTATCTGCTGGTGAGATATCACTAGTTTATCAGAACCACAGCAAGTAGCCGCTTCAAGTTCTCTGTGCCTCCCTTCTTGGGGATACTGTAGGCAATTACCTGACGATTACAGAGTTGGATCTGCTGGTGAGGTGTCATGGTCACTGCTTACAGCCTCCATATAGAGAATCAATTTATGACTAGGCAACACTCTCATTGACATGTTTATAGGCACTTGTAGGTATGGACATGTAACCATATGGCTGAATATCCCCATACCATAGGCATCTGTAGGAGGAGCAAAAGAAATGAATGGATAAACTTTTAGACCTCCCACCTTTACACCTTCTATGAAGAGAACTCAATGGGAATCATTGACTTTCTTCATGGACCCGGTTATACCGAAGACCTCTGTAGGAAATAAGGTATTTGTAGCAAAAATGATGTAAAGTTGAATGTCAACTCCAAAGACGCAGAGGAACAAGCCACTTGTGGGACCATGCAGCTGCTATGCTGAGTTAAAAAAGTGTTATGAATCATCACATTGAAGTTGCTTTCCGGTAAACTGAAGCTTTAATGTCCCGTCATCGTTGAGATGGATTTCAAATCATTGTAGTATCTTTGTTTTTTATCTGTAGTAGTAACTTTGCTTCAAGTTGTGTTTGAACAGATGCTGGACGAATTCAAGCTTACCTATAATGCACAGAATAAATGTAAAAAAGTGAAACACCATTGAATTATAGGTCTTCCACTCCTATGGAGACCCCCTTTTCCCACTAAATCCCATCCACCCTCCCCCTCCCCTCCCCTCCCACCCCCTTGCTCTCTGCAAAACATTTATGGCATCAAGCTGATAAATCACTTCTTGTAAACACTACCAATAAACTTGATGTTTTTAAGTTTATCTTAGCAGAGGTGAAAAGGTCAACTACTTTGTGTTTTCGGTATAGTTATGCAATGCAAGGACAGAGTAGCTTTGTAACAATTTTACAAAACAAACTTTCAAACGTATAAATGAGCAGCAGAAAAACCACTAAATTGGGTAAGGACCTGATCTTTTCCGTTAGCCAACCTGTCAGATTAAAAACTACTACAGTAGTTAGTATAGCAGTCTTTGTCTCTGGACGAGAACTAGGCCTCCTCCTGGTTATGCCAGAGGCGATCAGATTGGCGCTGTGACCGACTTTAACACTTTTAAGAGGTCAAGAGTTAACATTAACTTTGACCTCAGTAGTACTATTGTAATATTAAACAGTCTAACTTTGTAGGATTTAACCTTCTGTAAAAGACAGTGGTCAAACCTGCTGGTCCAGTTTTAATATTAACAAAGAGAAAGAAAGAGAGAGAGATAACCTTGGCTTAATTATCAGACATGACATGACAAGGCTAATGCTTTCTGAACTCTAGATCCATCACTTGAAAAATGGTTTTATGATATAGAACAGTAATTTTTCATTCAGAGTGGAGGAGGGGTTATTTAGTAGATTCTATGAAATAAGAATGGTGCTGAATCGGAGGTAGCATAGCAGTAACATTTCTTTTACTTGCTATTTCTCAACCATAACCCTCCTGTCAAATATGCCATCTTCCCTCTTCCCCCATTTTGCTTCTAAAGGACTATGTCAAGTAAAAATAGAAACGTGGGAAGATCTTTGTTCGTCGGTGGGGTATACTATATCTCTGTAATGAGTGACATGTTGCAGTTCCAAGGGGGTGGGGGGGGGGTGGGTAGGGAGGTAGGTAGGAGAACAGAGAGAGAGAGAGAGGTGTAGGAGGGGCAAAGGGTTGGAAGTAGGGAAAGGTTGATGAGTTTGAATCAATTTTGTGAATGTAATTTTATCACCATTGGACAATATTACATGTTTATTATGTGTACCCTGCTGATGTTGCACTTCATCATCTGTTGGAGGCTAAATTGCTTCATTCCTCCACTTTGCTTATAGCTGTGGCCTAAACTTACAATCATCGATGAGATGGCCACCACTTCTTTCTTCTTCTTCTTTTTTTTTCATTTCTGGGGTGTTTTTATAAGCCAAAAAGATGGACCTTCAGACAATAGTTAATCCTGATTGTCAGTTTTAGCAAGATCCTTTTAATACCCACAAGATGATTCATCATGTACCCAATCGCAAACTCTGGTTGTCTCTGTTAGATCTTAAAAAGTTCACACCCGAGGAATTTTGGGAATGGTAATTTGACCATGTGCACAACCTTGCACGATGATGTCAAAGACTTAAATTCAACTTCAGATCCAAATCTCACGTGGGTGTTCCATTGGATATCTAATCCACTTGTAAATGCCATTTTGTCTTCAACCTCCTAACCCCCTCAACCCCCCCCCCCCCCCGTCCATCCTACTCATTATTAAATCAATTGTTATTATTTCCATTCAAAATCTGGGACAGTACTAATTAACCGTGATATGGGTTTCATTCCCGTCCACGGCAAATGTTGCAGTAAGATTATAAGAAGACTCAGAGAGTTCTTTCCATGCTGACAACCCTCCGCCCACAGGATGTGATCAACAAATGTTATGATTTAAAAAACTACCTGGCTTTTTTTTCTCTCCGTCCTCGTAAAGTGCAGCCGAGCAAGAGCTCGTGGATGCTCAGTAAATTGATTCAAGACATCGTCTTCCTCTGCACCTGACTGAATCTAATTTAAATTCCTCCACAAGCCGCCCTCCCCCATCAAAAAAAAGAAAGAAAAAAAACAGTGTATGGTAGATGCATTACTTTTATAATACCAGGTGAATGCCCTGCTAGACTGCTGCCGCTGCCCCATGCAAGTAGGGTTAATATTATGTCTTGGGATTCACGCTGAAGAGATGATGGCATGGCCGGGCTCATCCCATATGTCGCTGCTTCACAGTTCACTAACAGATATCGGTTGCGATGAGGGGGGCATGAGGAAACCTACCTCAATAAATTTGAGAAAAGAGTTTGGAAGACCAGGTGCTGTATGGTGGGCACTCCAGGTTATAGATCCTATGGGACCAGCAGGATTATAACTTTAGAAACAAATGATTGATCATCTCAAACAGTCTGTCGGAGCTCTCCCTTCTCCGGCTGGATTTAAACGGAATAGGTCAGACGGCGGATAACATGTATACATGCTGATTCGTTAATAGTCGTCTTACCGTAGTTCGGTGCTCGTGTGGAGATACGGTATATACTGTACTGTCACCATAGAAGAAATCCCTCGTTAGAGATGGACCCTACCCGTAGTGGTAAAAAAAGGCTAACATCCACCAAAATGGTATATATATATGCAGATTTTAATGTAAAGGATAAGGAGTCTAAAATTTAAACAAATGTACATCACAGAACAAGTAAAAAGAAACACATCGGCCCCCAACTTGCTGGTTGCTAGCTTGTTCCGTTGCCGAGGTATATCAGTTTGAAATTTGTTCAGATTTTCTTCAGATTTAATGGACATTGTGCAATAGTTTGTGACATCAAAGAGGGACAAAAACCTCAAACTATCTCTGTTTTTTTGTTTTCATTATTTCCCTCGATGCAATGAGGAACCCGTACAAAACGGAAATCAGTGTTTAGTTGTCATGAAGTCATGTGATCACACATTACCAATTGATATCAGTGGGGGAGCTAGGGGTATTGGTCAGGAGGGGCGAGAATGGTCTGTAGGGGCGCTTTCCACACTATCTAAGCGGAGCGCCACCACTGGTTGGCGCGTAGCGTACAGACATTTTTTGAGTAAAGATACTCCCTAGATCGCCGGAAATGACCCTTTCCGGGCCAGGCTAATTTGCAGATAAACGAAGAATAAATAGGTGTCATCGCCAAATTACACCAACAAAATGTTACAAATGTCAATAAGTAGATGAGAGAGCAATAAAAAAGTCAATAATCACGAATAAGTAAAAAGTGGTAAAGAGCTGAAAAGGGCGCCAGCAGTCCATTTGAGTCCTGTATGGACGCTCCGCCACTGATTGATATGACATAAACATCTTCTCACACAATTGAATTAGTTTGCATATATTCATTTCAAATTTAGAGAAGAAAAAAAAGCAACTGGTGGTGTGGTCCATGAATGACATCACAGATTACTGTGCAGTTGCACTCATCCGAATGAAGGGAATAAGACTGCTATATGGTCATTTTCACAATCAGTGGTGTAACTTTCAATATTGGCACTTATTGCTTTGTAACTCAGTGACCAAATACCAGAATTCTTAGTTTTTTTGCCATTTGACCATCCTAAGTGAAGTCTACCTTGGGTAGCTTAACGAACTTTCTCGGTTTCTTCAGGTGGATTTGGTGGCCATAAATATGCTTAAAATATGCTA
>JAIPMN010003873.1:0-20425 GCA_020650975.1 Apostichopus californicus | reverse complement strand
ATTTTGCTCATTAATAGACAAAGATATTGGAGCTTTATTAATAAAGTGTTTGTTAATATTTTGGGTTTGCAATATTGACATATCTTCAAGATATTTAGTTATATATATACCATAGCAAAAAGAAAAGCTGCAGCAGTGAGGCTGAACTATATCAAACAAAATAAAGATTATCCCTATATAGACCAGCAGTACCGTTTGTTTTGAAACTGCAGAGCACAAAAGATTTAAGTCTCTTATGCACCCTGGCTGCAATGATGCTGCAGCCCCTCATGTAGCATCCTACTGTTGACACATTGCATTTAATACTTAATGTGTTGATTTATATTCTACCTATCTCAATGCATACAAAAAACAGCAGCCTTGATCTACTATGTAAGACCAGCAGTACCGTTTGTTTTGAAACTGGAGAGCACAAAAGATTTAAGTCAATTATACAGCCTGGCTGCAATGATGCTGCAGCCCCCTCATCGAAGCATCCTACTGTTGACACATTGCGTTTAATACTTAATGTGTTGATTTATATTCTACCTATCTCAATGCACACAAAAAACAGCAGCCTTGATCTACTATGTAAGACCAGCAGTACCATTTGTTGTAAAACTGCAGAGCACAAAAGATTTAAGTCTATTGTACAGCCTGGCTGCAATGATGCTGCAGCCCCCTCATCGAAGCATCCTACTGTTGACACATTGCGTTTAATACTTAATGTGTTGATTTATATTCTACCTATCTCAATGCACACAAAAAACAGCAGCCTTGATCTACTATGTAAGACCAGCAGTACCTTTTATTGTAAAACTGCAGAGTAAAACAGATTTAAGTCTTATACAGCCTGGCTGCAATGATGCTGCAGCCCCCTCATGAAGCATCCTACTTTTGACAGTGCATTTAATACTTAATTTGTTGATGTATACATATTCTACCTATCTTGATGCAAACAAAAACAGCAATATTGATCTACTAAATGAAAGAGTTTTGTTGTCATAGCACTTATTATATGCATATACTATACTGTCATACGCCACAATTAAGTGAAATATCCTTGCTAGGAACAACAAGACTCTTGTATTTATACTCTACCCGGACATAAAACTACATATTAGAACATTTAGTTGTTGAACCAAACAAGTGTATTTACTTCGTTCCTCGCTTACCTGTCTCCCCACAACCTTAGCACACTCATTCTACCGCGCCTAGAATGTCCTGGTAACCTTTTAACACTGTGCACCAGTGTATCTATAAGTATACACAGATCAGTGACTTTTTCAATTAGACGTTTGTAAATTGCTTTGTGATAAATTGTAATACCATTATCAATAATAGAGTCCTGTCATCAGTGTAGATCATTAGCTCGACTAACGATGCAGATCGTTAGCTTAATTGACTATCCGATATCTAAATTCAAATAGTGATGAGAAAATTTCTTTTAGGTCGACAAAGTCTTCAAATGTAATGGAATCATATAAGTATAGCATCTCACTGATGAATGTCAAGGTGATAATGAAAAATGTCCAAAAGTCTGAATTTTTGATTAATTGCAATCTTAGTTTGAGCAATGTTGAAGATGAATGATACCCCAGTTAGAAAACTTACTATTTAAGCATTTGGAATGGTAAATTTGGAAGGAAGATCATAGGCAGTGACCGAGATAGGGGGTCATTGGGATGCAGTGCATGAATGTTACCAATTGTTGTAAGCTAGGTAGATTGGAGTGCATATCCAATAGGGACAGGTAAGCATCATGGTCTTCGTAAATACCCAAACCAGTCAGTTTTGGGGTCTTAAGTATTGCATTAAAAATTAAAAATGTCTACCTTTCTCAATTAGTAATGTTTATTTTTTTCATCAAAACTTGCAAACCCTGACCACTAATACTAAATATAATTTCTATGGTCTTACTGTTAATTTTGACCAATCAGGAGAGATTGCTAGCAAATTATTTTGATATTTTGTGCCTGTGTGTGTGGGAGGAGGGGGAGGGGTGGGGAGGAAGATTGGAATTTGGGGGAGGAGAGAAAGGTTGGGCATTGGGAGAAAGGAGGGGATTTAAGGTCCCTCTGGTGTCTCACTTCTCTATCAATTAAAACCTGTAATTAAAGTTTATCAGCACATAGAAGAAGATGAAAAAATAAAAAAAACTGCGTTTATAGGTCTCATGCTTGCATTTACTGAAAGCTGGATTAACCAATTTCTGTTTTGATAGCATCAGGTGAAATATTGCTTTCAGCTATATGAAGTACCTGGGACGAAGTTGTACTTTAGGACTCTATTTAAATGTTAACCTTGCATGCTGTTTGCATTATTTAATAGCAATTCTTATTGAGCATATATATAACATGAGATACTTTAAATATGATTTGCTGTTTCTGTGAAAGTTTCACACACTATAGCCTGTTTTACATTACCAATCACAACCCACGCTCTCGGGTGTTCAACATTGAAAACCCATTCAATTAAAGTAGAACCTCTGCCTCTGTGTGTTTACAATATACCCTGAGCTCAGTATCCAGCACTTGCAATCACAACCCCAATGGAAGTTGAGGTTTGTTAATAGCTGTTTGATGTCCAGTACTACTAATACTGTACTGCCTACAGTTGTATCAAGTTAGGTGCGTAGTAAGTAGCAGAACACACAGGGCGTCGGTTTGTACCACCCCCTCCCACCCGCCTTCTTGATTCTATTATATTGAGAGGTTCAAATCAAGGGGTCTGATCAGCATTTACACCGCAAATTGCACAAAATCTCCGGGTTCAACTCTGCGCTCATTCTCAAGTGTAAACTGGACTTAAATGGTAGCATGTCCCGGTTACCATGTGCAATATTTTCTTGACATTGTAATTGGCTGTGTGCACAATTGTAACAGTAACGTTGTTGTTTGGAGCTCAGCCTTAAAAAGTTTCCTATTAAATTGTGTATAGTATTTACTTCACTCCTCCCTTACCTGTCTCCTCCCAAGCTCAGCACTCTTGTTCTACTGTGTCCAGAGTGAACTGGTAACCATTTAACACTGTGTGCCCTCTATGACCGGACCAAGTCGGTCAGTGACCTCCCTTCTCATTCTACCACCCAAAGTGTTTAGAACGTTGGTTTTCGACTTGGATTTTATCTGCTCGATTCTTTTTTGCTGGTTTAAATTTAAACTAGTCATTTACTACTACACATCACTTCCTATGTTTTTAACCATTGCATATTTAATTTCAAACCACTAGTGAACAAAATGCTTATCACCAAGTTTTGTTCAACTTGAAATATTGTCATCATTTCAAAATATTTTCCTGTTTCTTTTCATACTGAAATGATAACAGCTATATATTTACAGTATGTTTTCGTTCATTTTCTTTTATGGACGTGTCACTCCGATTCTTAATTTAACAAGACACGCACACTCATGTAAGCTTGTCAGATTTATAAACATTTCTCATATTAAAACTTGTTTTAGGGCACTCATGGGAGACAGAAAATTCCCAATAATATTAAAAATTCATTTTCATCAAAATAAGGAGTGGATATTTAAAATGAAATCCGTATGTCAAAAACTTGGGTTATTTTTCTTAACAAAGTAAAGATATTCAATAGGGAAGGGGCTTGGCAGTGGAGAATTTCATATGAGTGTATAGTCTGAATTGGGGTCAAAGACTTTATCATCAGAATAGGCTTGTATACTTTGTGAATGGTAGATTCCGAAGGAGGAGGTGATGAGCAATTGCCCAGAGGAGGGTCAAGGGCAAGGGCGGCAGAACCGGGGGGGCACGTGCCCCCCCCACTTTTCCTCAGGTTAAAAATGTGCCCTTTTTCTACATAAAAATTGTACTCTTGATCACCTTATTAGGTCAGCAATATTATAGTAAGAGATCTAATCCTAATTTAGAACTACTGTATTAATGAATTTCTGTGTGTCAAACTCAAAGCTATTTCGAATGGAAAAATGCAGTGCTAGTATGCATTTTTTCCTTGAAGGGGGGGGGGGGTTGATGGAGTGATGTGTATATGCAAATAAGATAATACAATAAGAGTTATAAAGGGTACTAAATATCAGGCTGCGTCAGTCCAATCAAATTTCTGCAAAGTGCCCTTCGACGTCGGTGCCCCCCCCAGATTAAGAGTGATTCCGCCGCCCTTGGTCAAGGGGGCACAGTTCTGAATTGTTACCAGTTGTTAGACTAGGTTGACGGGAAGGTGCAATAGTAGAGTTATGACTGGTAAGTTTCATAGCTTGTAAATACCCAAATCAGGGAGTTTGAAGGCTTCAGGGGTAATGTTAGGTCATACACTCCATGCTTTCCAATGTAAATCTTACTTGGGGTGACAGATGTCATTAGATTGACATGAATTAATTTCATCAAAATATTGTCACATTTATTCCTGCTTTATGTTTAGTCCTTTGCATTTTTTATTGTCAAAGACTGTGTTTCTTCATATAAAGAACATGAGGAATTGAAATTCAGGTATATGGCCACCATGCTATGAATTGAACTTATAGACTTTTCTGATGGGATTTAGTGTGAATACAAAGACTGTAATTTAACTTTTGGAATAGAGGTAAAATTATTCTAGCTATATTCTGTTCTTGAACTTACATGAAAGGAAAGTCAGCTAGATTTATTTATAATATGAAGGTTGAGATGAGTGGATCAAGATGTGTTGTAGTTTTAAATTTATGGAGAATTTCATGTACACTGGTTTCTATGCAGTTGTTTAGGTTAATTATTATCTGAGTAATTAGCGAATTTGATTCTGTTCTCAACATTTTGTCGATTAATCATGCATCCATGATTTAAAGAAATATATTTATATAAACCCTCCCAACTTCAGCACAAAACAGATACAAAAGTTCACATAACAACAGAAAATAACAGCACTGCACACTAAAGAAACACTGTACAACCCAATTGCCTAAAAACCATTTAGTTCCTCATTATTTAGATTCCCAGTGGTAATAATAGTGGTATTTCTATAGTGCACGAAAATTTGAACATGTTCATGTCTCAGTCGACCACAACGACGTTTGGAGCATTTTGTGTATTTGTTATGCATGTTTAGTCTACCAATGTTACCTGGGAATGAATGGATTAATAGGTATAATCAATTGCAGCAGCTGCAAAATCCTGCTCAGCTGGTATGTATCAATATCAACCAATAGAGGATGATCTCTATACAGACATAAAGTGTCTATTATGTGAAACTGTGAAGCACAAAATATTACACATCTTACTCAGCCTGGCTGCAGGATGCTGCAGCCCCCTCAGCTTCCTACATTTCATATGTTCTATTAAAATATGTTCTATTAAAATTCTCTTGAGGAAAATCAACATGCAAACATTTTTCTGACATATCAGGCCTACAGCTAATAAACAATATGACTGCATGTCTCATATTTAAAGTGCTCTGCGTTATATGCCATTGCATAGGGTTAGCATCCTCATTCGGTTTTGAAAATGGATAAATGTGTTCTGGGTGACTGATGATGCAGAACGGCCTTCATCGCTGCTTCTTAATTACCGAACAATCTGAAGGCATTAATATCAGTAGTGACCTTATCCTGTCTAGGTTTGGTACTTCAGTGTAAGATATAGCATGATATGATGAAGAAATGAAAAATAAGAATTGATAAAACAGTATTGCATTTATTTATCTAGATGTGGATGATGACACATAGGCGGGAAGAATCATTTCTTGTATTGGGAGGAGATCAGCTAGATATATAATATAGAACAGGTTGATATAAGGTATCACTAATTAGTTGATGTGATGCTAGAAGTAAACAATCCTACACTAATTGACCCATGGAGATGTCAATCATAACAGTAACAATAAGAACAACAACAACAATAATAGTATGTATGTATGTATGTATGTATGTATGTATTTATGTATTATGTATTTTAGATCCTCCTGCTAGCAGGAACTAGCGAAGAAGCCTCATTGGCTTATCAAAGTCTCTTACATTCATATTTAACGTCCATGATTATGAATTGTCAATTGTCACCAACTCTTTAACTGGACGACATACATTAATCTTGGCGTGACTCGAACTCGGGACCTTATGATTGAAAGGTACCGGCGTTAACCACTGAGCTAACACTCTTTAGTAATAACAATAATAGTGTGAATAACAACAGTTATATAAAGAAAACAATAGATAACAATAAGTAAATCAACAAAATAATAACAGCAATGACAACTATAAAAACAATAAGATCAACAATAGCTCACCGTGGCGTCCTTCCTTCTCGTCAAGGTCGACTCTCTCGGTTCTCCTTGCCCCGACGGCCCGGCACAGCCATCATGCTCAGCGCCATTCACTTTCAGGGCTAGTCCATTCAGCAGGTGAGTTGTTACACACTCCTTAGCGGATGCCGACTTCCATGGCCACCGTCACAACCTAAGCATGGCCACCATCACCACAACAACAGCAGCAACAATCAACTTGAACATCTATAATATAAACAACATCACAATAATACTAACAATATGCACCATAATAACAAAAACAAGGATAATAAGAACAATAATAATATTAACAATGACAACAATAAGAACAACTATAATACTAAGAACAGGAACAAAAGAATGACAATTACCATAACAATTAATATATTTATAGTGGGTAAAAGAATATTTCAAAGCACTTTACACTGAACGAGGTGCAATATGGGTGACAGATCCGAAAGAAGGAAAACACTGCTAAATTTATAACACCCGCTTTACTTTCCTCATATATATCTGCATTATCCTCTAACATTACTCTCAAATTGGTCAAGTCTGTAAATGGGGTACGTGGCTACCATCCATACAGGCCCTGCCTTCTCCTTCCTCTTTAGACTATTGGTATAGGAAGATCCCGCAAAATTGGTCCAGTTTTTGACACGGGGATAAGATTTGTAAGGGAGGGGACGTACCAACTACAATTCCTGTCTTCCTCTTTATTATATATAGTATGAAGTTTATATTCTGAATGGTGTGATTATCTATGAAGGATATGAAAAGGTGTAGAAGAATTGACAGAAATAATTATATAAAGCATATCATTATTATCATTGTCAATGGGCAGCTGATGTCACTTCATTTCTCTCAACATGCAGTGTTGACCATGCAAAGCAACATGTAGGTGTTGCTTTCTATTCTGACAAATATGCATGTCTAGGTACTTTAAATTCATTGCTAGTCGATGGATAAATTTGATGTGTTGATCAAATAAAAGACTTAAGAAAACTAGAATTGATGAAAAATGGGGAATCATTTAGTGTTCAAGTTTTGTGCAGCAGGTTTGAAGTATTTTGTCTCCTATAAAATATGTGGGTTCCTGTGTACAGAAAACTGCTACACATCATAGGACTTGTACATATGCAGGGATGTGTCCAGGATTTCCTGAGTGTCGGGTATACTGATCGCCGTCCTGGGGGAGGGATCTAAGAGGTGAAATTTTTTTCTTTTTGAAGGTGCTCAGATGCCAAATGCTGACACTTTTGTAGCTTTTTAAGCACATACACAAGTACTAGTTTTGCTAACAATTTACATTTTTAAATTTTTTTTTAGTGAATTATATTACGTACCTGGTAAAAGTTATTAGTTTGTGCTGGGCGGTAATTTTTAGTGCTGGGCGGGGCCGCCCAGTGCCGCCCAGTGTGGGCACATCCCTGCATATGATAGCAGTTTTGACCATTTTTCATAGCAGTTTGTGGCAAGGGCATCTTAAAGGTAGCTGTATAAGAATTCCATTGAAACGCTTGTGGTAATAACTAAATTTGCTTTAACTATATACCCTTCAGATTTGTAGTGAGTATTGTTATCATACTTGTATGCTAGCAAGGTAAGTCGCCTGTACTAATCCTCGTTGATTATTGCTGGTTCTCTTAATACTTGAGACATTTTGGCATTGATTTACTAGTGCAACATTAATGTGCATGTACTCACTCTTAGAGCTATTTGTACTGATAAATTCTCCTATACGCACACAATGTTGTATTTATAACATACAAGGTTGTTACCCTGTGACAAAGAAGCAAATGTTACGGAAAGACTAGCTTATATTTGAGACAAGCAAGATTATCAGAAGAAGAGGCTGGGATCATTACTTACTTCTGCACGATGAAATTTAAGGATATTGGAGTGGTCCGTAATGATGCAAGATGGCAAACATTGAGTTACTATAGTGTATGGCAGATTTTGTATGCCATGTGTTGTTTGCCAAGGTGATGGGAACATAATGGTTGACCATAAACAAGGAGTGAGAAGATGTTAAACAGAATCCACTGTTCATTAGAGACAAAACTGTGATTGCAATAACGAGAAAAGACAATTGAACCAAACACATTGATTGTGTATCTTCATGTGAATAATTATATACCAATATGTACATTACTACAGTATATTAGTTATAGTAAAGTGGACTACACTGCACGAGTGGGTGATTTAATATGCAAGAGAAAATCTTAATTACAAATTGCTGTTTGAGTGTTTGTGTATAATACCTGTTACATTTTGTTCAATCGTAGTTAAATCCATCACTTTTGAATTCAATTGCAGATCTTTTTTCTTTGTTATTCTCTACATTTTTACGCATGTGACAGAGCCACAGTTCCAGTTTAATATCTGTTATTTCCCACAACAGTGCCTGTAGCTTTTAAGAATATCTTTTGTTACATCACGTCTGTAAACTTCAAGTGTGTCATTAATCCACCCTTCTCTTTTCATTCTTCTCATTTTCTTTCCCTTTTGACAGTTTTGAAGCTTTGTTGCTCCAGAAGGAGGAGATAGAGCAAAAGTACCTCCACCTTCTTCAGATCCTTGACAGCGAAAAGACAGCCAAACTGAGCCTCAGACAACAATGCGAAGAACTCTCTGCAGAGATCGCAAGATTGAAGACAGAGGTAAGGAAACAGAGCTATAAGGGTTAGCTGTCTTCTTAAGACATGGCCCCCTGAATGGTAGATTTAGTATTGGGAGGTCATACAGCACTGTTAAAAGTTAAACAGGTTGCTAAGCTTTGTAGATTATAGTTTGCTATGTGTGGTGTCAGTGGCAGGATGGGATCAACATTGTTGCAATTAATCACATTAATTCTTGCTGATTTGTTCTGTTTTGTCAGTAAAATCACACTCTTCAAATCAAAAGTACTTTTGAATTTTTTCGTGAAATGTAAAGTTGTGTACGAAGTTGTAACTTTGGTCGGCAATCTGTTCTTCACCAAACTTGTCGAGTATTAATTCGTCATGCTTGCAATGGATCAAACTAATTAAGACACCATTTCCCACATGATTATCAAGGAGCATTTATCAGTAATTAATTAATGACTGTATGTAGTTTGTGACCCAACATGTGGACTCTCTTCATTATTAATTACAAAATTAATTTAAAAAAAATTTCCAAATTGTTTACTTTCTTTGGTTTTGAAAGGGAATTCATTTCTGATAGTCAAGCATTTAATAGACTTTTTTTCATTATGAGATTTTAGTATCAAGTGTTGTCAGCAATTTGTAGAAGTTTACTGCATAAAATTGCTCTAATTGAAATGAATGCATGAAGAATGCACATTTGATATCATGGCACTGCACACTTTAAATAGAAAGCAAATTTTCTAATAAAGGTTTCTGAAAAAGCTTCAAAAGAAACATTTAAATCCTTATTAATATAATTTTAATTTTATTACATAACCTGTAGTAAACATTACTGGATTTGTAAGCACCCTTTTGTAACCTTAGAGCATTTTGCTAGTTTCACATGCAATATTATCCAGACTAACAAAGCTTAAAGTTATAATGCTGTTAACATGATCGAGTTTAGCATCTCATCTCACAAAGTGACTGTATGCATAAATCTTTCACAAGCACTGTAGCCTTCACACTGTAACTGTGACTTCAGTAAGTTTATACGACAACTCCAGGTAGCAGCCATCGAAAGTTATGAAGTTTAACAAATGAAGAAATTATAAGGATTTTGGAGATATTTTGTTGTGCGTTATAACGACTCTTCTCTTAATTAGCGTGATAATCACAGTAAAGTCTCAAGCAGCAGGTAGTTGATCTCGGTAGTTACCGATATGTAGAAAGTAACGACTTTTGCCTGAAGTCTTATACTTATATACTGTAATTATAATAGGTTACACTTCTTTGCTAGTACTAAAGAATGGCAAATGTATGCTAATTTTTGCTGATATCTGGAAAAGAAAATAAGATAAGAAAAAAATACCTACAATGACAATCATGCAATAAACTAACATATATACTTAGTTTTTGCATGAAAATGGTTAATTTTTACAGTGTAGATCTATCGTTGAAGAGGAGTAATATGTAACAAAGTTAAAATGCTATTGACTATTACATACTGAACTCTTTGATCTTCAGTAGCAGAAATAATAGTGGCTGTGATTTTACTGGTTTAGTTAAGAATATCACAAATCAGTCAATTGACGGAGGACGCCATGTATGACGATCATTTTGTAAAGTCTTCACTAGAGAAGGAAACATTCATTGTACATGGCATCCTTTCCAGTCTTTCCAGTCCAGTCATACGCTATTATAAATCTGTTCATCTTTCTCAATCATCCTGAAAACTTCTTCCCTTTGTTTTAAATTTTGTTTTTGTTTTTTTTTGAGATTGCTATACTGTACATTTTTGTGTGTATTAGACACCATAATGTTATTTCATCTATAATAGTTTCATCAGGACTTCTTGCCCTGATAATTACCCCATCGTTAGGCATGCATTCTACAATTTTAAATTGTGGTAATTTGTTTCATTTGACCAATTTTGTAACCAACTTACCACTCCTGATTACATTTACAGTATTGCTGTTTTATATGGGATTCTCCCATTCTTGGTCTGTATAGTCATAATGTGATAGAATTTTCATGCCAGCCCTTGGCGTACCTTGGAATTGCCCCAGTGACTCTCTTTCATCTGGGGCCAGATTTTCATTATCCAAGTTGTGCCTTACCTAAGAATGAGGTTGATTTATTATGTAGCTAGCTGCTTTGCTGTAAGGACTTTCCTAATTGTATATAGTTTGTAGCCTTGCTCTTAAACCTAATTTTAAGCCAACACTGTTTCTCTTTTGTGTACTTTGAGTACAGGGAGTAATTAAATTGAGCTTCATGTGACATTTTGAGCTTGCAGGGTACTATAATTGGGTAAATACGAAGAAGAACACAATTTTTCTCTTTGGCAAGTTGGCAACTAAACATTGTAATGACATATGGGCATGGATAAGAAAGATTGATCAGAATTTAAATTTTCTAGGGAAAAACAAAGCTATGTATGTGATAGTTTGTAGATTATTGTTACTTTTGTAATCTAAAAGTGCAAAGTTTCTCTGAATGGATGCTGAGCTAAACCATCTTTATTTGGTACACTAGGTTTAGTTTTTAAGGGTAACTTTCTGGTGGTCTAAGATGTCTTGTCAGAAAACTTGAGGTTGTTGAGAGACAACCAACCTTCGTTTTACCATTAAAAAGAAATACAGTTGTAGATTCTATAATTAAGCTCATAACATTTTGATATTACTTACATGAAAATTATAAAAAATTGTACCATGAACCTGTCTTGTTGTTTGTACTGCTATTAATCTCATGTTTTACAGTAGTTTGTTACTATTTGAACTAAATAACCTATCAGTCATAAGAATATCATTGTCACATTTGAGCAGGTAGCAGTGTTTGCATATTATTAGACAAAGTAGGCCCGTATGTGATTAATACTGTTCAAATACAATTATTAAATGGAAATTACTTGATCATTTAATTACTACAGGGTTCAGGTAAGTATCTGTAACAGTGTTGTAGCATGTGAAGTCATGTAGCTCATTTTGGTAAAGTATATTATGAAATTATTGCTACATTAGTTCTTTTCTGAGCCTTTCAGGACTAGAAGGATTTAATCAGGGTTGGAGTAAAACTGTAATGAGCCCGGCCACTTCCACATATTAAGCCAAATTGGAATTGCAACTTTTCTATCATAAATTGCTACAGTCTCAGTAGCAGGGAATAATTTATATGGATACGTATAGCAAAATGCTATACAAAATGGACAAATTGCTACACTAGTGCAAAGATTTATATAATAGGGTTTGTACACAAGGACAGTATAGTAGTATTGTAAAGGCCCGGTCATACTACAGCGATATTTTATCGGAATACGGTCCGATTTTTCCGATTTTAGGCCGAAGAGTGAGGTTTGTGGTAGTGAATGTAATGAATGCAGTTGAATATTCGAATACCTACTCCAAATCTGAGGGGTTCTGGAACGGACTACATTCTGGAGTGACGTCACATCAAAAAGCGATAAAAATCGGAAGAGAAATCGGATAGCTATCCGATAAAAGGAAACGGAGTCAATATCAAAAGTTAGGAGAGGGCTATTCCACATCGGAATTGCTCAAAAGATAGCAAATCAGGTCCTTTATCACTGTGGTTAGAAGACCCGAACGAAAAACTGGCTGTTTCGATTCCTCCGGGAAAATCGGATAGTATTTCGATAAAAAATCGGTATAGTGTGACCGGGCCTTAAGAGACCAAATTCAAAGCACTCAGAACTGCAACACACAATATGAAAGCTAACTTATTCACTGAGTAGTAAAGTTAGACTGACAGTTTTATACTATGACTCAGCTCAATTTGAATTATAACAAAAATTCATTCTTAGTATTTTGGACTTTATATTGTAAAATGTTGTGATTTGACTCCCAATTTCTTGTGCCCTTATTTTTTCTTTATAGTACTTGTATGCATACAGAAAATAGACTGAGCTATTATTATTATTATAAATGTAAAGAATCTTTTGATCCATGGTTGATTGTAAAGATCAACAATTTCAAGTTGAGGTTACATACTCAGAGCTGTGTAAACTGAAATGACATAAATTTGTATGTAGTTTTAATATCAAATCGCTATGGATCACCTATAAATTCATGAGGCACACTTTTTATATTCCCTTGTGTGTACAGGCTGAATGATGGTTTGTTTAAATATAGGGCAACATTTGACTTGACAGTGAGCTGTCGGCTACTTTATCGATGTATGTTTTGTGGAAGACTCAAGATATATTCTGCGTTTTCTAATGATTACCAAAGAGAGAGAGATATGCAAGCATGTTTTGTAGGGTAGGCAATATAATCCCAGAATCGTCAGGAACTTTTTTCTGTTCCACTTCTTACTTCAAGAAAAGATTCTTTTCAAAGAGAAGGTATATTAATTGGGTCGGAAAATTTGTTGCGAAAAATGTTGTTCTTAATTGTGCAGGTGGTGCATGTTGTACACCACATTTGGATAGCAGGTTTTGTGCTGAAAATTTGATTGTAATGTAATTCTGGATGCAAATATGTTGTTAAATTTGTAAATTGCAGGAAAAGGATTAGTGGGCTGTAAGATTGAAGTAAGTGGGTCATGGGGCTCAACTGTGCTTAAATTTTGTAAAGTTTTGTAGGTTATGGGTTCAGAAACTTCACCAAAAACATTAAAACCAACAAGATTCCAATGGATGAAAATCACACTGGAAAATACCGTTGTATAAGCCTTGAGAATGTTAGATTTGAAAGGGAGAGGAAAGGGGACATAGAGCCTGAAATAGGTCAGTGGGGAGCACAGTGCTAAAATGTTACCAACTTTTGAAGGCTAATTAGATTTGAGTGCATATGTAGAATGGAGACAGGTAAGTATCGTCGTTCGTAAATACCCAGGCCAGCAAGTTTTGATGAGGTGGGGGGGGGGGAATTGAAAAAAATAGTGACATTTTAATAGTATGTATTGTAACGCTACCTTCGTCCTCTGGTGTGTTGTAGATGCCTCTGGTAAATTCACCAGCTTTGCTATGGGGAAGGATAACGGAGGGAAGGGGCATATTCATTCCTCTGGGCCGGAAACATGGACAGGGGTAGCGGTATGGATGGAAACTAGAACATTTAATACCAGAACAGGTTCTCTGTGTTAAAATCATTTTATTTTTACCGGTATTTACAATATTTACAAAGACTGACTGCGCATCCGACGATGGCAACCGTTCCGTTGCCTCGTTACAGTATCATTGCTAATTAAATACCAATCTTGCTCAGTTTTGTTATTATGATTATTATTTTATACTTTTGTGTGGTGAAATATAATGACGTTTCATTGTGTTAATATCATTAGGGAGGTGACAGAATATCGATGGAACTGAAATTTTGATTTTCTTTACCATAAACAAGTAATTTATCTAAAATAAGAAAACTAAGCATCAAAATTACATTTTGCAGAACTTTGGAATGTTGAGGGATTTGACATAATATGCAAACATTTTTCATAAACCAGCTTTTCAAGGCAATGGCAAATTAAAGCAAGATTATGACAAAACAGGTACAATTTAACTTTGGCTGAACTTTGGTCGCGATGACATCTCCAGCTGTGTGTTTTTTTGTGTGGAAGTCCTGCAGGTGTAAAAAAGAGTTTATGTGGTGAGAGAGGATTTATGCTTCCTCACATTAACTACATAAAAGTTATAAAAAACAATGATCGAGATAATCATGGGTCACAATTGATTCAGAAACTTGCAACACCACAAACTTCAGTCTGGGGGTTTACCTTGACTTCTACCCCAAATTAAAAGTCCCATTATCTGGATCAAAATTGCCTAGAAGGTACACTACGTAATTGATTTCACATGCAGTCTGCTTCAATTTGAAATATTGTTATCCTGTTTCTTTGTGTAATTTCTTAAATACATGATTTACAAGAAGCTATTATATTGATGTAAATTTAAAATAAAAAAATTTAAAAAAATGTGTGAAAACACAGACTTTAAGCAAAGCAATATTTATGTCAGTGAAACTTATGAACATAGGTTCTACAACAATGATGATTTGGAACTAGAACATGTCAGGCAATCCAATGAACTTGGGACAAGATGGTCTGTAGTACAGTGCAAAGTATGTGCAATCCACATATGGTATAAGAGTCAGTATATAAAATTGATTTGTTCAAACATCAAGATAATTAAATATTTAACAAATCTCTGACCTTGCAAGAATTTTAATGAGAAGCTTGAAGAGTGAATAAAAAAGGGGAATAAATGTATCTTAAATTTTTGCCAAAACAGTACCAATCCCTTAAGTATTGCATGGTTACTACAGTTGTCGCACTACTTACTGTATATGTACACTTGAAGCCAGCATATAGATAGTATGGTACCCACTTTAAAGCTATCATATGTATTAGCAATTTAGCATGCACAAAGACTAAGTCTAGGTGACTCTTAGTTTGTGATGAAACTGTTCATGACGTTTTCTGCTGAAATCACCTTTGTTTGCACAACTATGAAGTTAACAACTCCATGTTTTTAATTTATAGTTAATAATAATCTAGAAATTGGACAAAAGCACTTGTAGCACTTATTTTGTACTTGAGTGAAGGAAAATTTGATGTTTTATTTAGAGCACCTGTTGCAGACACTAATTTGGTTGGATAATTTTCCTTTCAGTTTCCTTTAAATAACAAGGCCAAACATGTACAGGTTATTTGCAGACGTAATATACAAGTTAATGATAATAATGATAGTAGTAATAAGTAAATCTTTTGTGAATACTCTTTAGGTGTTATGGGTTGTAGGTATTATGGAAAAGATTATAATGCTTAGTCATTAAACTGCAACTCACCAAATAACAATTTAGACAGCCTCTTGACTATTCACAACAGATATTTCGAAGTCCAAACAAAAATAGGTGTCTGGCACAAAATATATAATGAAAACGCAATATGCGAATAATGAAAACAAATATGATGGTCGTGACTTTCCAGTAAAGCAAAGATAAGTGGCGAGTGTAAGTTCCAAGGAAATACGTATTTCCTGTAGGATATAAAATAATGACAGGGGCAGGGTCGTTCATGGCTCAGAGGGGTAAACTGAAAGAACTCAAAAAAAGTGAGGGCGTACTATCGAAATAGCGAAATCTATCGTTATAGTATTGCGTCACTACTCATGATGTAGGATGATTATTGGTCACAAAGATTAAGAATGCGCGCAAAATAAGGATTAGCCCCCAAAAAATGTACTGTGAATGTTATGACATCTGACATTTAAAGGCATTGAAGACTCGCCCCAAACCGTGTGCCGCGCTCTGAAAAAGTTAACTTTCCGTTGCTGGCAAGTGAAGTTTTCTGCTTGTCGCTACAAAATGCAGACAGTAATGAAACGTGATACCTTGTTATCTTTAGCTGGACTTGAGATGTCCATCGCTGTATCGTTTGTACACTGTGCTGTGGGTATTGACCGCAGCTGTATGTATTGACTGTACACTAGTGTCTAATTACCAACGGTAGGGAGCTGTGTGTGTATTTTCTGGTGTCTAACACGTCTGTTACACCTCATTTGAAACTAGGTCAGATTACCGGCATTAGACGTTTCTTTTTGCTCGAGTCTTCCCACCCTTTAAAGTACAAGATGGTGCACTAAAGTTGACTTACTTTGCTTCCTCACATTAAGTGTCTCCCTATAACATTTGCACTAGCTCTCACTCTATACTATATTTTTACTGTCTAGAGCAACCTGGTAACCCTGTGGCACTGAACTCACACCTGTAACAGTCTCCCCCCCCGTATACATACCTCCTCACTCTACCAGGACTCAAAGGAAATCTTAAGTTGTGAACTAAAGGATGCATGACTCATGGACGAATTTAAATATTTTAAAGCTAGGGTTTGTTTGTAAACACCAGCATTCGTAAATCAAAGCATACATACTAATTGGGCATGCGCTTCCAACTGTTTACATGCAGAATCTAACGGACCACCCAGTGTTGTTTACAAACAAACCTGTGTCTATGCTGACTTGTTGATATGATAAAGAAAACTTTAAGTTCTTCATTCTTTGCAAAAAGGACTAATTACTAATATGACTGTACAGAACCTGTCAAAACAGGAAGAAAGGATTTTATGCACTCCGGCAATGGTTTGTATGTATGTATAATGTTTATAAAAGCAGAATGTATGACCTGAAACACTGATGTGTGATTTTGGACTGAAAATAGCTTAACTTGGTCATGACCATTTGATCAAATGCAAATGTGTTTTTACTTTCATTGTGTAAATAATCTATATATGTTTGGTAAAAACATTGCTGCAGCAGTCTATTCTTCTAACACAAAATACTGCTTCAGATAACATGCTTGCTGTGCAGAGATGTAGAATGATTGTATGTAATTCTTCACTTCAAAATGCACAAATTCTTGCCATTATGCAAGAATACGTCTATAGACTTGCAAATGAGAATGCACTTAGTAGGCTGTGTTTGGAATTTGCACTCATGAAAAAAAAAAAAAAAAAATTAACTCCGAGCAGCTCGCCCTATCACCAGCATGTAGATCGGACGACGGGACGAAAGTCAAATATTCCTTGATCTCTAAGCTGTTTCACATTAGTGTCAGGCAGTGAATTAAAGTCTCACTGTAATGTATCACTTTTTAATGCTACATTTTGTATTGAACACGCAACAATCTGTCGGTATAATCTGACTGATAGATAGCCAAAAAATTCTGTACTGGATTAAAAAGTCATCATATATTGTTTCTAAATCTAGCGACCTAAATATTAACTAAAGTTAATTTACCAAAGTACCCTAGCTGCTGGATGTTGAATTCTCTCCAAAGGTTGAGGCCAGGTTCAATTTAGATAATTTAATAACTAAAGAGAAAAAACAAAAGATGTAAGGTTCAATTAGATAATTAAATATCTTAAAGAGAGAAACAGACAATGTTCTGAGATTGATAGTGAAATTGTCGTTGCAATTTGAATAAGAATGATCATTATTTGATTTTTTTTAGCATATTTTGGGACCAAATAGTGATTTGACGGTCTTTAAGAAGTTTACTTTATTCCTCTCTTGCCTGTTGTCTAGATACAAATATGTGAGTCTCCAATCTGGTTTCATATTCTTGCACTGTGCCTTTAATAACCCCCACTTTGGTTAGATATTGCCAACTTCATTCCGAATCTAAGACGCGTGATTTTTCGGGGTTTTCATCTTTTAGAATCGCACCCGGTAACACGTTACTGTACCTCTTAACAGTTGATTACTCCGTAGTTAGCAACAAAGTGATTGTAAGCACATGATTGTTTAATTATTGACGGGACGTACGAATATCTACGTATATGTCTGAATATGTTGGGTGAGGTAACGGTCAGAGTTGATTAGGCAAAAGTTTTACAACCACCTAAATAAAATGCTGCGTTAAAGGCTGTGCATGCAGTACAATTCTCTCTGTACATATTGTGTTTTGAATACAATGCTTCATAAATTGATCTCTTGCATTTCATTGGTTGATATTGTATTTTGAATTCATTTGATCTCATTTGATTGGTTGACAGGTCAATCTGTTGCACTGGAAAGCCAGAAGATGGTCATCATCGAGCAGCAGTGGGATCGAAGAAGAAGAACCAGAGAACATCAAAAAAATAAAAAGGGTAAATTATATTATGTATATGGTGTGATATGCAGTTATGTATTATAGTACTAAATTATTAATACTACTATACTGTAGATATTCTTGGATGTATATATATATTGACATTCAGGAAGGGGTTGAAGAACCACAAAACATCAACATCAAAACAATAACAAATAATATAACTAATAAAACTAATTAAATATTAGTATATAACTAATTACTATTAGTATAAATAACTAATAAATAACTAATAAATAACTAATAAATAACTAATAAAATAACTAATAAATATTAGTATATATATTAGTGTTTGCACGGGATATCCGGGTACCCACCCCACCAGGCTGAGTAGAATGTGTAATCTTTTGTGCTTCACAGTTTCACATAATACACACTTCAGGGCTATAGAGTACATCACTATTGTTTGATATTAAGTCACTCTAACTGAGCAGGATTTTGCAGCTGCTGCAGCTTTTCTTGTTGACATAGTGACGTTGTCTTTGATTCATGTTACTATTAGCCTTTGAGGGGGCTGCAGCAGCCTGCAGCCAGGCTGAGTAGGATGTGTAATCTTTTGTACTCCACAGTTTCACATAATAGACACTGCATGTCTGTATAGAGATCATCACTATTGTTTGATATTAAGTCATTCTAACTGAGCAGGATTTTGCAGCTGCTGCAGCTTTTCTTTATGACACAGTGTCTTACCTGTCACCTCACAAGCTTGTTACTCTCACTCTGAATTTGGTTACCTTTTTTGCATTGTACACCCTCAGCTTTGAAGTGCAAACTATATAGCTTAGAATTTCTGTAGCATGTTTTACCTCTGTGCAGACATATATATTTACATGGAATGGTAGAAAAGATCAACATTTGGTACCTGTTATTATGGTCTACGTTGTTTACCTGTGTTAATCCCTTAAAGCAATCAAACGCCTGATGGAAACATACCATGAGAACTATCTAGAAATGTCCCTCTCTTCCTTGTGGTATAAATAGGCTTTTTTAATATTCTTCATTTTCATTTAAATGGTAATAACAGCAGAATTGTCATTATCTGCCAGATTGACACGTAAAAAATGCAATATCTGAAAGCTGCTAATTGTATCTTTGTTATGTCTTTTGACCTTCTGGCATTATTAAAACAAAATTGATTTATCTTCTCTGTATTGAGACACAAATATTATAACCAGAACATGTCCTTCATTGCAATCTGCTTGCAGTTCATAGAACTCAATTGAAAAGTTTCCTGTGTATAGATATGTATTTTGATGTCACTCAATTATTCAGATGTGTATGCAAGGATTGCTAATAGGATCGAATGATGAGCAAATTTGTAAGGATTTTTTTCTGGTTGTCCGGGGGACAATCAGGCCTTACTCTTTGGTCATCTAAACAGCAAGCTTCGTTTTACGAAAATAATGTAGCAAAATGACAAGGTCAAGTATGTACACAGTAGGAGAGATGTGTAGGTTTAGTGAATAGAACAGCAATATGTACACTGTAGGAGAGATGTGTAGGTTTAGTGAATAGAACAGCAATATGAACACTGTAGGAGAGATGTGTAGGTTTAGTGAATAGAACAGCAATATGTACACTTTAGGAGAGGTGTGTAGGTTTGGTGAATAGAACAGCAATATGTACACTGTATGAGAGATGTGTAGGTTTATTGAATAGAACAGCAATATGTACGCTGTCCGAGAGATATTTGTAGGTTAAGTGAATAGAACAGCAATATGTACACTGTAGGAGAGGTGTGTGGTTTAGTGAATAAAACACCAATATGTACACTGTAGGAGAGATGTGTAGGTTTGGTGTATAGAACACCAATATGTACACTGTAGGAGAGATGTGTAGGTTTGGTGTATAGAACACCAATATGTACACTGTAGGAGAGATGTGTAGGTTTAGTGAATAGAACAGCAATATGTACACTGTAGGAGAGGTGTGTGGTTTAGTGAATAAAACACCAATATGTACACTGTAGGAGAGATGTGTAGGTTTGGTGTATAGAACAC